>FNXX01000398.1:0-12563 GCA_900108845.1 Iljinskaea planisiliqua | reverse complement strand
TTCGTCCACATAGTCCATCCGGACAGTCCATCAGACTGGTTTTCATCCCGAAAACCTGATTTTCGCCCGCCAGTCCATCCCGACAGTCCATCAGACTGGGTTTTCATCGCGAAAACCTGATTTTCGCCCCGTCAGTCCATCCCAACAGTCCTTCAGACAGGTTTTCATCGCGAAAACCCGATTTTCGTCCACCCAGTCCATCCGGGACAGTCCATCAGACAGGTTTTCATTGAAAACCTGATTTTCGCCCTGTCATCCATCCCGACTGGTCCATCAGACAGGTTTTCATCGTGAAAACTGATTTTCGCCCCGTCAGTCCATCCCGACAGTCTATCAGACAGGTTTTCATTGATAACCTGATTTTCGCCCCGTCAGTCCATCCCGACTGTCCATCAGACAGGTTTTCATCGCGAAAACCTGATTTTTACCCCGTCAGTCCATCCGACTGTCCATCAGACAGGTTTTCATCGCGAAACCTGATTTTAGCCCCGTCAGTCCATCCCGGCAGTCCATCAGACAGGTTTTGATCGGGGAAAACCTGATTTTTGCACCGTTAGTCCATCAAGACAGGTTGTCATCCCGAAAACCTGATTTTGTCCCCGTTAGTTGATCCCGACAGTCCATCAGACATATTTTCACCGCGAAAACCTGATTTTTCCTCCCCCAGTCCATCCCGACAGTCTAACATACTTGGTTTTCATCGCGAAAACCTTATTTTCGTCCAACATACTGGTTTCATTGAAAACCTGATTTTCGCCCCGTCAGTCCATCCCGACAGTCCTTCAGACAGGTTTCATCGCGAAAACACGATTTTCGTCCACCCAGTCCATCCGGACAGTCCATCAGACAGGTTTTCATTGAAAACCTGGTTTTTCGCCCTGTCAGTCCATCCCGACTGTCCATCAGACAGGTTTTCATCGTGAAAACTAGTTTTTCGCCCCGTCAGTCCATCCCGACAGTGTATCAGACAGGTTTTCATTGAAAACCTGATTTCGCCCCGTCAGTCCATCAGACAGGTTTTCATCGGAAAACCTGATTTTCCCCCGTCAGTCCATCCCGACTGTCATCAGACAGGTTTTCATCGCGAAAACCTGATTTTTAGCCCCGTCAGTCCATCCCGACAGTCCATCAGACAGGTTTTGATCGGGGAAAACCTGCTTTTTGCACCGTCAGTCCATCAGACAGGTTGTCATCCCGAAAACCTGGATTTCTCCCCGTTAGTTGATCCCGACAGTCCATCAGACAATTTTCACAGCGAAAACCTTATTTTTCCTCCACCCAGTCCATCCGACAGTCCAACATTACTGGTTTTCATCGTGAAAACTTGATTTCGTCCTCCCAAACCATCCCGACAGTCCGTCAGAAGGTTTTCATCGCGAAAACTTAATTTTCGCCCCGTCAGTCCATCCTGACAGTCCATCAGACAGGTTTTCTCGGGGAAAAACCTGATTTACGCTCGGTCAGTCCATTCCCGACACTCCAAAAAGGTTTTCATCGCGAAAACCTGATTTTCGTCCACCCAGTCCATCCGGACAGGTCCATCAGACAGGTTTTCATCCCGAAAACCTGATTTTCGCCCCGCCAGTCCATCCCGACTGTCCATCAGACTGGTTTTCATCGCGAAAACCTGATTTTGCCCCGTCAGTCCATCCGACAGTCCTTCAGACAGGTTTTCATCGGGAAAACCCGATTTTCGTCCACCCAGTCCATCCGAACAGTCTATCAGACAGGTTTTCATTTGAAAACCTGATTTTCGCCCATCAGTCCATCCCGACTGTCCATCAGACAGGTTTTCATCGTTGAAAACTGATTTTCGCCCGTCAGTCCATCACGGCAGTCTATCAGACAGGTTTTCATGAAAACCTGATTTTCGCCCCGACAGTCCATCCCGACTGTCCATCAGACAGGTTTTCATCGCGAAAACCTGATTTTTGCCCGTCAGTCCATCCCGACTGTCCATCAGACAGGTTTTCATCGCGAAAACCTGATTTTAGCCCCGTCAGTCCATCCCGCCACTCCATCAAAAGGTTTTGATCGGGGAAACCTGATTTTTGCACCGTCAGTCTATCAGACAGGTTGTCATCCCGAAAACCTGATTTTCTCCCCGTTAGTTGATCCCGACAGTCCATCAGACATATTTTCACCGCGAAAACCTGATTTTCCTCCCCCAGTCCATCCGACAGTCCAACATACTGGTTTCATCGCGAAAACTGATTTCGTCCTCCCAAACCATCCCGAGAGTCCGTCAGACAGGTTTTCATCGCGAAAACTTGATTTTCGCTCCGTCAGTCCATCCTGACAGTCCATCAGACAGGTTTTCATCGGGAAAACCTGATTTACGCTTGGTCAGTCCATCCCAGTCCATCCCGACACTCCAAAAAGGTTTTCATCGCGAAAACCTGATTTTCATCCACCCAGTCCATCCGGACAGTCCATCAGACACGTTTCATCCCGAAAAACCTGATTTTCGCCCCGCCAGTCCATTCCCGACTAGTTTTCATTGCGAAAACCTGATTTTCGCCCCGTCAGTCCATCCTGACAGTCCTTCAGACAGGTTTTCATCGCGAAAACCGATTTTTGTCCACCCAGTCCATCCGGACAGTCCATCAGACAGGTTTTCATTGAAAACCTGATTTTCGCCCTGTCAGTCCATCCCGACTGTCCATCAGACAGGTTTTCATCGTGAAAACTTGATTTTTCGCCCCCGTCAGTCCATCCCGGCAGTCTATCAGACTGGTTTTCATTGAAAACCTAATTTTCGCCCCCGTCAGTCCATCCCGACTGTCCATCAGACAGGTTTTCATCGCGAAAACCTGATTTTTGCCCCGTCAGTCCATCCCGACTGTCCATCAGACAGGTTTTCATCGCGAAAACCTGATTTTAGCCCCGTCAGTCCATCCCGGCAGTCCATTCAGACAGGTTTTGATCGGGGGAAAACCTGATTTTTGCACCGTTAGTTCCCATCAGACAGGTTGTCATCCGGAAAACCTGATTTTCTCCCCGTTAGTTGATCCCGACAGTCCATCAGACATATTTTCACCGCGAAAACCTGATTTTCCTCCACCCAGTCCATCCTGACAGTCCAACATACTGGTTTTCCTCGCGAAAACCTGATTTTCGCCCCGTCAGTCCATCCCGACAGTCTATCAGACAGGTTTTCATTGAAAACCTGATTTTCGCCCCGTTAGTCCATCCCGACAGTCCTTCAGACAGGTTTTCATCGCGAAAACCCGATTTTCGTCCACCCAGTCCATCCGGACAGTCCATCAGACAGGTTTTCATTGAAAACCTGGTTTTCGCCGTGTCAGTCCATCCCGACTGTCCATCAGACAGGTTTTCATCGTGAAAACTAGTTTTTCGCCCCGTCAGTCCATCCTGACAGTCCATCAGACTGGTTTTCATCGGGGAAAACCTGATTTTCGCTCTGTCAGTCAATCCTGACAGTCCATCAGAAAGGTTTTCGTCGCGAAAACCTGATTTTCGTTCACCAAGTCCATCCAGACAGTCCATCCCGACAGTCCATCAGACTGGTTTTCATCGCGAAAACCTGATTTTAGCCCCGTCAGTCCATCCCGACAGACCATCAGACAGGTTTTGATCGGGGAAAACCTGATTTTTGCACCGTCAGTCCATCAGACAGGTTGTCATCCTGAAAAACCTGATTTTCTCCCCGTTAGGTTATCCGACAGTCCATCAGACATATTTTCACCGCGAAAACCTGATTTTCCTCCACCCAGTCCATCCCGACAGTCCAACATACTGGTTTTCATCGCGAAAACCTGATTTTCGTCCACCCAAACCATCCCGATAGTCCGTCAGGCAGGTTTTCATCGCGAAAATTTGATTTTCGCCCGTCAGTCCATCCCGACAGTCCATCAGACTGGTTTTCCTCGCGAAAACCTGATTTTCGCCCCGTCAGTCCATCCCGACAGTCCATCAGACAGGTTTTCATCGGGGAAAATCTGATTTTCGCCCCATCCGTCCATCCCGATTGTCCATCAGACAGCTTTTTGTCGGGGAAAACCTAATTTTCGCCCAGTCCGTCCATCCCGATAGTCCATCAGACAGGTTTTCATCGCGAAAACCTGATATTCGTAAGCCTAGTCATTCCAGACAGTCCATCAGACTGGTTTTCATCCCGAAAACCCGATTTTCGCCCTGTCAGTCCATCCCGACAGTCCATCAGACAGGTTTTCATCTGGTAAAACCTGATTTTCGCCTCGTCAGTCCACCCGACAGTCCATCAGAAAGGTTTTCATCGCGAAAACCTGATTTTTGTCCACCCAGTCCATCCGGATAGTCCATCAGACAGGTTTTCATCCCGAAAACATGATTTCCGCCCTGCCAGTCCACCCCGACAGTCCAGCAGACAGGTTTTCATCGCGAAAACTTGATTTTCGCCCCGTCAGTCCATCCTGACAGTCCATCAGACTAGTTTTCATCGGGGAAAACCTGATTTTCGCTCTGTCAGTCAATCCTGACAGTCCATCAGAAAGGTTCTCGTCGCGAAAACCTGATTTTCGTTCACCAAGTCCATCCAGACAGTCTATCCGGACAGTCCATCAGACAGGTTTTCCTCCCGAAAACCTGATTTTCGCCCCCGCCAGTCCATCCTGACAGTCCACCAGACTGGTTTTCATCGCGAAAACCAAATTTTCGCCTCGTCAGTCCATCCCGACAGTCCATCAGACAGGTTTTCATTGAAAACCTGATTTTCGCCCTGTCAGTCCATCCCGACTGTCCATCAGACAGGTTTTCATCGTGAAAACATGATTTTCGCCCCGTCAGTCCTTCCCGACAGTCCATCAAACAGGCTTTTATTGAAAACCTTATTTTCGCCCCGTCTGTCCATCCCGACTGTCCATTAGACAGGTTTTCATCGCGAAAACCTGATTTTCGCCCCGTCAGTCCATCCCGACAGTCCATCAGACAGGTTTTCAATGCGAAAACTTGATTTTCGTCCACCCAGTCCATCCCGACAGTCCATCAGACAGGTTTTCATCGCGAAAACTTGATTTTTGCCCCGTCAGTCCATCCTGACAGTCCATCAGACAGGTTTTCATCGGGGAAAACCTGATTTTCGCTCGGTCAGTCCATCCCGGCAGTCCGTCCCGACACTCCATCAAAAAGGTTTTCATCGCGAAAACCTGATTTTCGTCCACCCAGTCATCCGGACAGTCCATCAGACAGGTTTTCATCCCGAAAACCTGATTTTCGCACCGCCAGTCCATCCCGACAGTCCATCAGACTGGTTTTCATCGCGAAAACCTGATTTTCGGCCCGTCAGTCCATCCCGACAGTCCATCAGACAGGTTTTCGTCGCGAAAACCCGATTTTCGTCCAGCCAGTCCATCCGGACAGTCCATCACACAGGTTTTCATTGAAAACCTGATTTTCGCCCTGTCAGTCCATCCCGACTGTCCATCAGACAGGTTTTCATCGTGAAAACCTGATTTTCGCCCCGTCAGTCCATCCCGACTGTCCATCAGACAGGTTTTCATTGCGTAAACCTGATTTTCGCCCCGTCAGTCCATCCCGACTGTCCATCAGACAGGTTTTCATCGCGAAAACCTGATTTTCGTCCACCCAATCCATCCTGACAGTCCATCAGACAGGTTTTCATCCCGAAAACCTGATTTTCGCACCGCCAGTCCATCCCGACTGGTTTTCATCGCGAAAACCTGATTTTCGCCCCGTCAGTCCATCCCGACAGTCCATCAGACAGGTTTTCATCGCGAAAACCCGATTTTCGTCCAGCCAGTCCATCCGGACAGTCCATCAGACAGGTTTTCATTGAAAACCTGATTTTCGCCCTGTCAGTCCATCCCGACTGTCCATCAGACAGGTTTTCATCGTGAAAACTTGATTTTCGCCCTGTCAGTCCATCCCGACAGTCTATCAGACAGGTTTTCATTGAAAACCTGATTTTCACCCCGTCAGTCCATCCCGACAGTCCATCAGACAGGTTTTCATCGCGAAAACCTGATTTTCGCCCCTTCAGTCCATCCCGACTGTCCATCAGACAGGTTTTCATCGCGAAAACCTGATTTTAGCCCCGTCAGTCCATCCCGACAGACCATCAGACAGGTTTTGATCGGGGAAAACCTGATTTTTGCACCGTCAGTCCATCAGACAGGTTGTCATCCCGAAAACCTGATTTTCTCCCCGTTAGTTGATCCTGACTGTCCATCAGACATATTTTCACCGCGAAAACCTGATTTTCCTCCACCCAGTCTATCCCGACAGTCCAACATACTGGTTTTCATCGCGAAAACTTGATTTTCGTCCACCCAAACCATCCCGACAGTCCGTCAGACAGGTTTTCATCGCGAAAACTTGATTTTCGCCCCGTCAGTCCATCCTGACTGTCCATCAGACAGGTTTTCATCGGGGAAAACCTGATTTACGCTCGGTCAGTCTATCCCGACACTCCAAAAAGGTTTTCATCGCGAAAACCTGATTTTCGTCCACCCAGTCCATCCGGACAGTCCATCAGACAGGTTTTCAGCCAGAAAACCTGATTTTCGCCCCGCCAGTCCATCCCGACAGTCCATCAGACTAGTTTTTATCGCGAAAACCTGATTTTCGCCCCGTCAGTCCATCCCAACAGTCCTTCAGACAGGTTTTCATCGCGAAAACCCGATTTTCGTCCACCCAGTCCATCCGGACAGTCCATCAGACAGGTTTTCATTGAAAACCTGATTTTCGCCCTGTCAGTCCCTCCCGACTGTCCATCAGACAAGTTTTCATCGCGAAAATTTGATTTTCGCCCCGTCAGTCCATCCCGACAGTCCATCAGACTGGTTTTCCTCGCGAAAACCTGATTTTCGCCCCGTCAGTCCATCCCGACAGTCTATCAGACAGGTTTTCATTGAAAACCTGATTTTTGCCCCGTTAGTCCATCCCGACAGTCCTTCAGACAGGTTTTCATCGCGAAAACCCGATTTTCGTCCACCCAGTCCATCCCGACAGTCCAACATACTGGTTTTCATCGCGAAAACCTGATTTTCGTCCACCCAAACCATCCCGACAGTCCGTCAGACAGGTTTTCATCGCGAAAACTTGATTTTCGCGCCGTCAGTCCATCCTGACAGTCCATCAGACAGGTTTTCATCGGGGAAAACCTGATTTACACTCGATCAGTCCATCCCGACACTCCAAAAAGGTTTTCATCGCGAAAACCTGATTTTCGTCCACATAGTCCATCCGGACAGTCCATCAGACTGGTTTTCATCCCGAAAACCTGATTTTCGCCCGCCAGTCCATCCCGACAGTCCATCAGACTGGGTTTCATCGCGAAAACCTGATTTTCGCCCCGTCAGTCCATCCCAACAGTCCTTCAGACAGGTTTTCATCGCGAAAACCCGATTTTCGTCCACCCAGTCCATCCGGACAGTCCATCAGACAGGTTTTCATTGAAAACCTGATTTTCGCCCTGTCAGTCCATCCCGACTGTCCATCAGACAGGTTTTCATCGTGAAAACTTGATTTTCGCCCCGTCAGTCCATCCCGACAGTCTATCAGACAGGTTTTCATTGATAACCTGATTTTCGCCCCGTCAGTCCATCCCGACTGTCCATCAGACAGGTTTTCATCGCGAAAACCTGATTTTTACCCCGTCAGTCCATCCCGACTGTCCATCAGACAGGTTTTCATCGCGAAAACCTGATTTTAGCCCCGTCAGTCCATCCCGGCAGTCCATCAGACAGGTTTTGATCGGGGAAAACCTGATTTTTGCACCGTTAGTCCATCAGACAGGTTGTCATCCCGAAAACCTGATTTTGTCCCCGTTAGTTGATCCCGACAGTCCATCAGACATATTTTCACCGCGAAAACCTGATTTTCCTCCACCCAGTCCATCCCGACAGTCTAACATACTGGTTTTCATCGCGAAAACCTTATTTTCGTCCAACATACTGGTTTTCATTGAAAACCTGATTTTCGCCCCGTCAGTCCATCCCGACAGTCCTTCAGACAGGTTTTCATCGCGAAAACACGATTTTCGTCCACCCAGTCCATCCGGACAGTCCATCAGACAGGTTTTCATTGAAAACCTGGTTTTCGCCCTGTCAGTCCATCCCGACTGTCCATCAGACAGGTTTTCATCGTGAAAACTAGTTTTTCGCCCCGTCAGTCCATCCCGACAGTGTATCAGACAGGTTTTCATTGAAAACCTGATTTTCGCCCCGTCAGTCCATCAGACAGGTTTTCATCGCGAAAACCTGATTTTCGCCCCGTCAGTCCATCCCGACTGTCCATCAGACAGGTTTTCATCGCGAAAACCTGATTTTAGCCCCGTCAGTCCATCCCGACAGTCCATCAGACAGGTTTTGATCGGGGAAAACCTGCTTTTTGCACCGTCAGTCCATCAGACAGGTTGTCATCCCGAAAACCTGGATTTCTCCCCGTTAGTTGATCCCGACAGTCCATCAGACATATTTTCACAGCGAAAACCTTATTTTCCTCCACCCAGTCCATCCCGACAGTCCAACATACTGGTTTTCATCGTGAAAACTTGATTTTCGTCCTCCCAAACCATCCCGACAGTCCGTCAGAGAGGTTTTCATCGCGAAAACTTAATTTTCGCCCCGTCAGTCCATCCTGACAGTCCATCAGACAGGTTTTCATCGGGGAAAACCTGATTTACGCTCGGTCAGTCCATCCCGACACTCCAAAAAGGTTTTCATCGCGAAAACCTGATTTTCGTCCACCCAGTCCATCCGGACAGTCCATCAGACAGGTTTTCATCCCGAAAACCTGATTTTCGCCCCGCCAGTCCATCCCGACTGTCCATCAGACTGGTTTTCATCGCGAAAACCTGATTTTCGCCCCGTCAGTCCATCCCGACAGTCCTTCAGACAGGTTTTCATCGGGAAAACCCGATTTTCGTCCACCCAGTCCATCCGAACAGTCTATCAGACAGGTTTTCATTTGAAAACCTGATTTTCGCCCTATCAGTCCATCCCGACTGTCCATCAGACAGGTTTTCATCGTGAAAACTTGATTTTCGCCCCGTCAGTCCATCACGGCAGTCTATCAGACAGGTTTTCATTGAAAACCTGATTTTCGCCCCGACAGTCCATCCCGACTGTCCATCAGACAGGTTTTCATCGCGAAAACCTGATTTTTGCCCCGTCAGTCCATCCCGACTGTCCATCAGACAGGTTTTCATCGCGAAAACCTGATTTTAGCCCCGTCAGTCCATCCCGCCACTCCATCAAACAGGTTTTGATCGGGGAAAACCTGATTTTTGCACCGTCAGTCTATCAGACAGGTTGTCATCCCGAAAACCTGATTTTCTCCCCGTTAGTTGATCCCGACAGTCCATCAGACATATTTTCACCGCGAAAACCTGATTTTCCTCCACCCAGTCCATCCCGACAGTCCAACATACTGGTTTTCATCGCGAAAACTTGATTTTCGTCCTCCCAAACCATCCCGAGAGTCCGTCAGACAGGTTTTCATCGCGAAAACTTGATTTTCGCTCCGTCAGTCCATCCTGACAGTCCATCAGACAGGTTTTCATCGGGGAAAACCTGATTTACGCTTGGTCAGTCCATCCCGACAGTCCATCCCGACACTCCAAAAAGGTTTTCATCGCGAAAACCTGATTTTCATCCACCCAGTCCATCCGGACAGTCCATCAGACACGTTTTCATCCCGAAAACCTGATTTTCGCCCCGCCAGTCCATCCCGACTAGTTTTCATTGCGAAAACCTGATTTTCGCCCCGTCAGTCCATCCTGACAGTCCTTCAGACAGGTTTTCATCGCGAAAACCCGATTTTTGTCCACCCAGTCCATCCGGACAGTCCATCAGACAGGTTTTCATTGAAAACCTGATTTTCGCCCTGTCAGTCCATCCCGACTGTCCATCAGACAGGTTTTCATCGTGAAAACTTGATTTTCGCCCCGTCAGTCCATCCCGGCAGTCTATCAGACTGGTTTTCATTGAAAACCTAATTTTCGCCCCGTCAGTCCATCCCGACTGTCCATCAGACAGGTTTTCATCGCGAAAACCTGATTTTTGCCCCGTCAGTCCATCCCGACTGTCCATCAGACAGGTTTTCATCGCGAAAACCTGATTTTAGCCCCGTCAGTCCATCCCGGCAGTCCATCAGACAGGTTTTGATCGGGGAAAACCTGATTTTTGCACCGTTAGTCCATCAGACAGGTTGTCATCCGGAAAACCTGATTTTCTCCCCGTTAGTTGATCCCGACAGTCCATCAGACATATTTTCACCGCGAAAACCTGATTTTCCTCCACCCAGTCCATCCTGACAGTCCAACATACTGGTTTTCCTCGCGAAAACCTGATTTTCGCCCCGTCAGTCCATCCCGACAGTCTATCAGACAGGTTTTCATTGAAAACCTGATTTTCGCCCCGTTAGTCCATCCCGACAGTCCTTCAGACAGGTTTTCATCGCGAAAACCCGATTTTCGTCCACCCAGTCCATCCGGACAGTCCATCAGACAGGTTTTCATTGAAAACCTGGTTTTCGCCCTGTCAGTCCATCCCGACTGTCCATCAGACAGGTTTTCATCGTGAAAACTAGTTTTTCGCCCCGTCAGTCCATCCTGACAGTCCATCAGACTGGTTTTATGGGGAAAACCTGATTTCGCTCTGTCAGTCAATCCTGACAGTCCATCAGAAAGGTTTTCGTCGCGAAAACCTGATTTTCGTTCACCAAGTCCTCCAGACAGTCCATCCCGACAGTCCATCAGACTGGTTTTCATCGCGAAAACCTGATTTTAGCCCCGTCAGTCCATCCCGACAGACCATCAGACAGGTTTTGATCGGGGAAAACCTGATTTTTGCACCGTCAGTCCATCAGACAGGTTGTCATCCTGAAAACCTGATTTTCTCCCCGTTAGGTTATCCCGACAGTCCATCAGACATATTTTCACCGCGAAAACCTGATTTTCCTCCACCCAGTCCATCCCGACAGTCCAACATACTGGTTTTCATCGCGAAAACCTGATTTTCGTCCACCCAAACCATCCCGATAGTCCGTCAGGCAGGTTTTCATCGCGAAAATTTGATTTTCGCCCCGTCAGTCCATCCCGACAGTCCATCAGACTGGTTTTCCTCGCGAAAACCTGATTTTCGCCCCGTCAGTCCATCCCGACAGTCCATCAGACAGGTTTCATCGGGGAAAATCTGTTTTCGCCCCATCCGTCCATCCCGATTGTCCATCAGACAGCTTTTTGTCGGGGAAAACCTAATTTTCGCCCAGTCCGTCCATCCCGATAGTCCATCAGACAGGTTTTCATCGCGAAAACCTATTATTCGTAAGCCTAGTCATTCCAGACAGTCCATCAGACTGGTTTTCATCCCGAAAACCCGATTTTCGCCCTGTCAGTCCATCCCGACAGTCCATCAGACAGGTTTTCATCTGGTAAAACCTGATTTTCGCCTCGTCAGTCCACCCGACAGTCCATCAGAAAGGTTTTCATCGCGAAAACCTGATTTTTGTCCACCCAGTCCATCCGGATAGTCCATCAGACAGGTTTTCATCCGAAAACATGATTTCCGCCCTGCCAGTCCACCCCGACAGTCCAGCAGACAGGTTTTCATCGCGAAAACTTGATTTTCGCCCCGTCAGTCCATCCTGACAGTCCATCAGACTAGTTTTCATCGGGGAAAACCTGATTTTCGCTCTGTCAGTCAATCCTGACAGTCCATCAGAAAGGTTCTCGTCGCGAAAACCTGATTTTCGTTCACCAAGTCCATCCAGACAGTCTATCCGGACAGTCCATCAGACAGGTTTTCCTCCCGAAAACCTGATTTTCGCCCCGCCAGTCCATCCTGACAGTCCACCAGACTGGTTTTCATCGCGAAAACCAAATTTTCGCCTCGTCAGTCCATCCCGACAGTCCATCAGACATTTTCATTGAAAACCTGATTTTCGCCCTGTCAGTCCATCCCGACTGTCCATCAGACAGGTTTTCATCGTGAAAACATGATTTTCGCCCCGTCAGTCCTTCCCGACAGTCCATCAAACAGGCTTTTATTGAAACCTTATTTTCGCCCCGTCTGTCCATCCCGACTGTCCATTAGACAGGTTTTCATCGCGAAAACCTGATTTTCGCCCCGTCAGTCCATCCCGACAGTCCATCAGAACAGGTTTTCAATGCGAAAACTTGATTTTCGTCCACCCAGTCCATCCCGACAGTCCATCAGACAGGTTTTCATCGCGGAAAACTTGATTTTTGCCCCGTCAGTCCATCCTGACAGTCCATCAGACAGGTTTTCATCGGGGAAAACCTGATTTTCGCTCGGTCAGTCCATCCCGGCAGTCCGTCCCGACACTCCATCAAAAAGGTTTTCATCGCGAAAACCTGATTTTCGTCCACCCAGTCATCCGGACAGTCCATCAGACAGGTTTTCATCCCGAAAACCTGATTTTCGCACCGCCAGTCCATCCCGACAGTCCATCAGACTGGTTTTCATCGCGAAAACCTGATTTTCGGCCCGTCAGTCCATCCCGACAGTCCATCAGACAGGTTTTCGTCGCGAAAACCCGATTTTCGTCCAGCCAGTCCATCCGGACAGTCCATCACA
>FNXX01000089.1:0-56625 GCA_900108845.1 Iljinskaea planisiliqua | reverse complement strand
CATTTAGGTGTCCACAATCCATATTTCTAGTGGTATTCATTGTTATGACCATTCTTACTCCTCAAAATTGTGCATTGTGCATTTAGGAACAAGAAGTTAGTTTTCTGATCTTCATTGGACTCATTTCAATTCCAGATTCCTCTTTTTGGTATATTGGATTCTGTTGATTAACGGTGTGTCTCAATACGTAAGAAACAAGGTATTTATACTTCTCATTCCTCATTTACGTGTCCCACAGTTCATATTTCTAGTGTTATTAATTTTTATGACTATTCTTACTCCTTAAAATTATGCATTATGCATTTGGGGACAAGAAAGTAGTTTTCTGATCTTCATTAGACTCATTTCAGTTCCAGATTCCTCTTTTTGGAATATCGAATTTTGTGAATGAACAGTGTTTCGTAATGAGTAAGAAACAAGGTATTTATGCTTCTTATTCCTCATTTAGGTGTCCCACAGTGCATATTTTAGTGGTATTCATTGTTATGACCAGTCTTACTCTTTTAAATTTTGTTTTATGCATTTGGGGACATGAAGTTTCTTTTCTAAACTTTATAGGAATCATTTTAGTTCCAGATTACAGTTTTTGGCCTATAGGATTTTGTTGATTAACGATGTCTCTCAATAAATGAAAAATAATGTATTTATGCTTCTCATTCCTCATTTAGGTGTCCCACAATCCATATTTCTAGTGGTATTCATTGTTATGACCATTCTTACTCCTCAAAATTGTGCATTGTGCATTTAGGGACAAGAAGTTAGTTTTCTGATCTTCATTGGACTCATTTCAATTCCAGATTCCTCTTTTTGGTATATTGGATTTTGTTGATTAACGGTGTGTCTCAATGAGTAAGAAACAAGGTATTTATACTTCTCATTCCTCATTTACGTGTCCCACAGTTCATATTTCTAGTGTTATTAATTCTTAAGACCATTCTTACTCCTTAAAATTATGAATTATGCATTTGGGGACAAGAAGTTAGTTTTCTGATCTTCATTAGACTCATTTCAGTTCCAGATTCCACTTTTTGGTATATTGGATTTTGTTGATTAACGGTGTCTCTCAATGAGTAAGAAACAAGGTATTTATGCTTCTCATTCCTCATTTAGGTGTTATTAATTGTTATAACCATTCTTACTCCTTAAAATTATGCATTATGCATTTAGGGACAAGAAGTAAGCTTTCTGATCTTCATTGGACTCATTTCAGTGCCAGATTCCTCTTTTTGATATATCGGATTTTGAGGATTAACGGTGTCTCTTAACTGTTTATGACAATTCTTACTCTTTAAAATTATGTTTTATGCATTTGGGAAATGAAGTTTCTTTTCTGATCTTTAAAGGAATATTTTAGTTCCAGATTCGAGTTTTTGGCCAATGGGAATTTGTTGATTAACGGTGTCTCTCAATAATTAAAAACAATGTATTTATGCTTCTCATTCCTCATTTCGGTGTCTCACAATCCATATTTCTAGTGGTATTCATTGTTATGACCATTCTTACTCCTCAAAATTGTGCATTGTGCATTTAGGGACAAGAAGTTAGTTTTCTGATCTTCATTGGACTCATTTCAATTCCAGATTCCTCTTTTTGGTATATTGGATTTTGTTGATTAACGGTGTGTCTCAATGAGTAAGAAACAAGGTATTTATACTTCTCATTCCTCATTTACGTGTCCCACAGTTCATATTTCTAGTGTTATTAATTTTTATGACTATTCTTACTCCTTAAAATTATGATTATGCATTTGGGGACAAGAAGTTAGTTTTCTGATCTTCATTGGACTAATTTCAGTTCCAGATTCCTCTTTTTGGTATATTGGATTTTGTTGATTAACGGTGTGTCTCAATGAGTAAGAAACAAGGTATTTATACTTCTCATTCCTCATTTACGTGTCCCACAGTTCATATTTCTAGTGTTATTAATTTTTATGACCATTCTTACTCCTTAAAATTATGATTATGCATTTGGGGACAAGAAGTTAGTTTTCTGATCTTCATTGGACTCATTTCAATTCCAGATTCCTCTTTTTGGTATATTGGATTTTGTTGATTAACGGAGTGTCTCAATGAGTAAGAAACAAGGTATTTATACTTCTCATTCCTCATTTACGTGTCCCACAGTTCATATTTCTAGTGTTATTAATTTTTATGACCATTCTTACTCCTTAAAATTATGATTATGCATTTGGGGACAAGAAGTTAGTTTTCTGATCTTCATTGGACTCATTTCAATTCCAGATTCCTCTTTTTGGTATATTGGATTTTGTTGATTAACGGTGTGTCTCAATGAGTAAGAAACAAGGTATTTATACTTCTCATTCCTCATTTACGTGTCCACAGTTCATATTTCTAGTGTTATTAATTTTATGACCATTCTTACTCCTTAAAATTATGCATTATGCATTTGGGGACAAGAAGTTAGTTTTCTGATCTTCATTGGACTATTTCAGTTCCAGATTCCTCTTTTTGGTATATTGGATTTTGTTGATTAACGTGTGTCTCAATGAGTAAGAAACAAGGTATTTATACTTCTCATTCCTCATTTAGTGTCCCACAGTTCATATTTCTAGTGTTATTAATTTTATGACCATTCTTACTCCTTAAAATTATGATTATGCATTTGGGGACAAGAAGTTAGTTTTCTGATCTTCATTGGACTCATTTCAGTTCCAGATTCCTCTTTTTGGTATATTGGATTTTGTTGATTAACGGTGTCTCAATGAGTAAGAAACAAGGTATTTATACTTCTCATTCCTCATTTAGTGTCCCACAGTTCATATTTCTAGTGTATTAATTTTTATGACCATTCTTACTCCTTAAAATTATGATTGCATTTGGGGACAAGAAGTTAGTTTTCTGATCTTCATTGGACTCATTTCAGTTCCAGATTCCTCTTTTTGGTATATTGGATTTTGTTGATTAACGGTGTGTCTCAATGAGTAAGAAACAAGGTATTTATACTTCTCATTCCTCATTTACGTGTCCCACAGTTCATATTTCTAGTGTATTAATTTTTATGACCATTCTTACTCCTTAAAATTATGATTATGCATTTGGGGACAAGAAGTTAGTTTTCTGATCTTCATTGGACTCATTTCAGTTCCAGATTCCTCTTTTTGGTATATTGGATTTTGTTGATTAACGTGTGTCTCAATGAGTAAGAAACAAGGTATTTATGCTTCTCATTCCTCATTTACGTGTCCCACAGTTCATATTTCTAGTGTTATTAATTGTTATGACCATCTTACTCCTTAAAATTATGCATTATGCATTTGGGACAAGAAGTAGTTTTCTGATCTTCATTAGACTCATTTCAGTTCCAGATTCCTCTTTTTGGAATATCGGATTTTGTGATGAACAGTGTCTCGTAATGAGTAAGAAACAAGGTATTTATGCTTCTTATTCCTCATTTAGGTGTCCCACAGTGCATATTTCTAGTGGTATTCATTGTTATGACCATCTTACTCTTTAAAATTTTGTTTTATGCATTTGGGGACATGAAGTTTTCTTTTCTAAACTTTATAGGAATCATTTTAGTTCCAGATTCCTTTTTGGCCTATAGGATTTTGTTGATTAACGATGTTCTCAATAAATGAAAAAATGTATTTATGCTTCTCATTCCTCATTTAGGTGTCCCACAATCCATATTTCTAGTGGTATTCATTGTTATGACCATTCTTACTCCTTAAAATTGTGCATTGTGCATTTAGGGACAAGAAGTTAGTTTTCTGATCTTCATTGGACTCATTTCAATTCCAGATTCCTCTTTTTGGTATATTGGATTTTGTTCATTAACGGTTGTCTCAATGAGTAAGAAACAAGGTATTTATACTTCTCATTCCTCATTTACGTGTCCCACAGTTCATATTTCTAGTGTTATTAATTTTATGACCATTCTTACTCCTTAAAATTATGATTATGCATTTGGGGACAAGAAGTTAGTTTTCTGATCTTCATTGGACTCATTTCAGTTCCAGATTCCTTTTTTGGTATATTGGATTTTGTTGATTAACGGTGTGTCTCAATGAGTAAGAAACAAGGTATTTATACTTCTCATTCCTCATTTACGTGTCCCACAGTTCATATTTCTAGTGTTATTAATTTTTATGACCATTCTTACTCCTTAAAATTATGCATTATGCATTTGGGGACAAGAAGTTAGTTTTCTGATCTTCATTAGACTCATTTCAGTTCCAGATTCCTCTTTTTGGATATCGGATTTTGTGATTAACAGTGTCTCGTAATGAGTAAGAAACAAGGTATTTATGCTTCTCATTCCTCATTTAGGTGTCCCACAGTGCATATTTCTAGTGGTATTATTGTTATGACCATTCTTACTCCTTTTAAATTTGTTTTATGCATTTGGGGACATGAAGTTTCTTTTCTAAACTTTATAGGAATCATTTTAGTTCCAGATTACAGTTTTTGCCTATAGGATTTTTGTTGATTAACGATGTTCTCAATAAATGAAAAATAATGTATTTATGCTTCTCATTCCTCATTTAGGTGTCCCACAATCCATATTTCTAGTGGTATTCATTGTTATGACCATTCATACTCCTCAAAATTGTGCATTGTGCATTTAGGACAAGAAGTTAGTTTCTGATCTTCATTGGACTCATTTCAATTCCAGATTCCTCTTTTGGTATATTGGATTTTGTTGATTAACGGTGTGTCTCAATGAGTAAGAAACAAGGTATTTATACTTCTCATTCCTCATTTACGTGTCCCACAGTTCATATTTCTAGTGTTATTAATTTTTATGACCATTCTTACTCCTTAAAATTATGAATTATGCATTTGGGGACAAGAAGTTAGTTTTCTGATCTTCATTGGACTCATTTCAGTTCCAGATTCCACTTTTTGGTATATTGGATTTTGTTGATTAACGGTGTGTCTCAATGAGTAAGAAACAAGGTATTTATGCTTCTCATTCCTCATTTAGGTGTTATTAATTGTTTATGACCATTCTTACTCCTTAAAATTATGCATTATGCATTTAGGGGACAAGATAAGCTTTTGATCTTCATTGGACTCATTTCAGTGCCAGATTCTCTTTTTGATATATCGGATTTGAGGATTAATGGTGTCTCTTAATTGTTATGACAATTCTTGCTCTTTAAAATTATGTTTTATGCATTTGGAAATGAAGTTTCTTTTCTGATCTTTAAAGGAATCATTTTAGTTCCAGATTCGAGTTTTTGGCCTATGGGAATTTGTTGATTAACGGTGTCTCTCAATAAATAAAAAACAATGTATTTATGCTTCTCATTCCTCATTTCGGTGTCTCACAATCCATATTTTCTAGTGGTATTCATTGTTATGACCATTCTTACTCCTCAAAATTGTGCATTGTGCATTTAGGAACAAGAAGTTAGTTTCTGACTTCATTGGACTCATTTCAATTCCAGATTCCTCTTTTTGTATATTGGATTTTGTTGATTAACGGTGTGTCTCAATGAGTAAGAAACAAGGTATTTATACTTCTCATTCCTCATTTACGTGTCCCACAGTTCATATTTCTAGTGTTATTAATTTTTATGACTATTCTTACTCCTTAAAATTAAGAATTATGCATTTGGGGACAAGAAGTTAGTTTTCTAATCTTCATTGGACTAATTTCAGTTCCAGATTCCTCTTTTTGGTATATTGGATTTTGTTGATTAACGGTGTGTCTCAATGAGTAAGAAACAAGGTATTTATACTTCCTCATTCCTCATTTACGTGTCCCACAGTTTCATATTTCTAGTGTTATTAATTTTTATGACCATTCTTACTCCTTTAAAATTATGAATTATGCATTTGGGGACAACAAGTTAGTTTTCTGATCTTCATTGGACTAATTTCAGTTCCAGATTCCTCTTTTTGGTATATTGGATTTTGTTGATTAAATGTGTGTCTCAATGAGTAAGAAACAAGGTATTTATACTTTTCATTCCTCATTTACGTGTCCCACAGTTCATATTTGTAGTGTTATTAATTTCTATGACCATTCTTACTCCTTAAAATTATGAATTATGCATTTTGGAGACAAGAAGTTAGTTTTCTGATCTTCATTAGACTCATTTCAATTCCAGATTCCTCTTTTTGGTATATTGGATTTTTGTTGATTAACGGAGTGTCTCAATGAGTAAGAAAACAAGGTATTTATACTTCTCATTCCTCATTTACGTGTCCCACAGTTCATATTTCTAGTGTTATTTAATTTTTATGACCATTTTTACTCCTTAAAATTATGAATTACGCATTGGGGACAAGAAGTTAGTTTTCTGATCTTCATTGGACTCATTTCAGTTCCAGATTCCACTTTTTGGTATATTGTTTTTTGTTGATTAACGGTGTCTCTCAATGAGTAAGAAACAAGGTATTTATGCTTCTCATTCCTCATTTAGGTGTTATTAATTGTTATAACCATTCTTACTCCTTAAAATTATGCATTATGCATTAAGGGACAAGAAGTAAGCTTTCCTGATCTTCATTGGACTCATTTCAGTGCCAGATTCCTCTTTTTGATATATCAGATTTTGAGGATTAAACGGTGTCTCTTAATTGTTATGACAATTCTTACTCTTTAAAATTATGTTTTATGCATTTGGGGAAATGAAGTTTCTTTTCTGATCTTTAAAGGAATCATTTTAGTTCCAGATTCGAGTTTTTGGCCTATGGGAATTTGTTGATTAACGGTGTCTCTCAATAAATTAAAAACAATGTATTTATGCTTCTCATTCCTCATTTCGGTGTCTCACAATCCATATTTCTAGTGGTATTCATTGTTATGAACCATTCTTACTCCTCAAAATTGTGCATTGTGCATTTAGGGACAAGAAGTTAGTTTTCTGATCTTCATTGGCTCATTTCAATTCCAGATTCCTCTTTTTGGTATATTGGATTTTGTTGATTAACGGTGTGTCTCAATGAGTAAGAAACAAGGTATTTATACTTCTCATTCCTCATTTACGTGTCCCACAGTTCATATTTCTAGTGTTATTAATTTTTATGACTATTCTTACTCCTTAAAATTAAGAATTATGCATTTGGGGACAAGAAGTTAGTTTTTCTGATCTTCATTGAACTAATTTCAGTTCCAGATTCCTCTTTTTGGTATATTGGATTTTGTTGATTAACGGTGTGTCTCAATGAGTAAAGAAACAAGGTATTTATACTTCTCATTCCTCATTTACGTCTCCCACAGTTCATATTTCTAGTGTTATTAATTTTTATGACCATTCTTACTCCTTAAAATTATGAATTATGCATTTGGGGAAAGAAGTTAGTTTTCTGATCTTCATTGGAATCATTTCAATTCCAGATTCCTCTTTTGGTATATTGGATTTTGTTGATTAACGGTGTGTCTCAATGAGTAAGAAACAAGGTATTTATGCTTCTCATTCCTCATTTACGTGTCCCACAGTTCATATTTCTAGTGTTATTAATTGTTATGACCATTCTTACTTCTTAAAATTATGCATTATGCATTTGGGGACAAGAAAGTAGTTTTCTGATCTTCATTAGACTCATTTTAGTTCCAGATTCCTCTTTTTGGAATATCGGATTTTTTGAATGAACAGTGTCTCGTAATGAGTAAGAAACAAGGAATTTATGCTTCTTATTCCTCATTTAGGTGTCTCACAGTGCATATTTCTATTGGTATTTATTGTTATGACCAGTCTTACTCTTTTAAATTTTGTTTTATGCGTTTGGGGACATGAAGTTTCTTTTCTAAACTTTATAGGAATCATTTTAGTTCCAGATTACAGTTTTTGGCCTATAGGATTTGTTGATTAACGATGTCTCTCAATAAATGAAAAATAATGTATTTATGCTTCTCATTCCTCATTTAGGTATCCCACAATCCATATTTCTAGTGGTATTCATTGTTATGACCATTCTTACTCATCAAAATTGTGCATTCTGCATTTAGGGACAAGAAGTTAGTTTTCTGATCTTCATTGGACTCATTTCAGTTCCAGATTCCTCTTTTTGGTATATTGGATTTTGTTGATTAACGGTGTGTCTCAATGAGTAAGAAACAAGGTATTTATGCTTCTCATTCCTCATTTACGTGTCCCACAGTTCATATTTCTAGTGTTATTAATTGTTATGACCATTCTTACTCCTTAAAATTATGCATTATGCATTTGGGGACAAGAAAGTAGTTTTCTGATCTTCATTAGACTCATTTTAGTTCCAGATTCCTCTTTTTGGAATATCGGATTTTGTGAATGAACAGTGTCTCGTAATGAGTAAGAAACAAGGAATTTATGCTTCTTATTCCTCATTTAGGTGTCCCACAGTGCATATTTCTATTGGTATTTATTGTTATGACCAGTCTTACTCTTTTAAATTTTGTTTTATGCATTTGGGGACATAAAGTTTCTTTTCTAAACTTTATAGGAATTATTTTAGTTCCAGATTGCAGTTTTTGGCCTATAGGATTTTGATGATTAACGATGTCTCTCAATAAGTGAAAAATAACGTATTTATGCTTCTCATTCCTCATTTAGGTGTCCCACAATCCATATTTCTAGTGGTATTCATTGTTATGACCATTCTTACTCCTCAAAATTGTGCATTGTCCATTTAGGGACAAGAAGTTAGTTTTCTGATCTTCATTGGAATCATTTCAATTCCAGATTCCTCTTTTTGGTATATTGGATTTTGTTGATTAACGGTGTGTCTTAATGAGTAAGAAACAAGGTATTTATACTTCTCATTCCTCATTTACGTGTCCCACAGTTCATATTTCTAATGTTATTAATTTTTATGACCATTCTTACTCCTTAAAATTATGAATTATGCATTCGGGGACAAGAAGTTAGTTTTCTGATCTTCATTGGACTCATTTCAGTTCCAGATTCCACTTTTTGGTATATTGGATTTTGTTGATTAACGGTGTGTCTCAATGAGTAAGAAACAAGGTATTTATGCTTCTCATTCCTCATTTAGGTGTTCCACAGTGCATATTTCTAGTGTTATTAATTGTTATGACCATTCTTACTCCTTAAAATTATGCATTATGCATTTGGGGACAAGAAAGTTGTTTTCTGATCTTCATTAGACTCATTTCAGTTCCAGATTCCTCTTTTTGGAATGTCGGATTTTGTGAATGAACAGTGTCTCGTAATGAGTAAGAAACAAGGTATTTATGCTTCTTATTCCTCATTTAGGTGTCCCACAGTGCATATTTCTAGTGGTATTCATTGTTATGACCAGTCTTACTCTTTTAAATTTTGTTTTATGCATTTGGGACATGAAGTTTCTTTTCTAAACTTTATAGGAATCATTTTAGTTCCAGATTGCAGTTTTTGGCCTATAGGATTTTGTTGATTAGCGATGTCTCTCATCAAATGAAAAATAATGTATTTATGCTTCTCATTCCTCATTTAGGTGTCCCACAATCTATATTTCTAGTGGTATTCATTGTTATGACCATTCTTACTCTTCAAAATTGTGCATTGTGCATTTAGGGACAAGAAGTTAGTTTTCTGATCTTCATTGGACTCATTTCAATTCCAGATTACTCTTTTTGGTATATTGGATTTTGTTGATTAACGGTGTGTCTCAATGAGTAAGAAACAAGGTATTTATACTTCTCATTCCTCATTTACGTGTCCCACACTTCATATTTCTAGTGTTATTAATTTTTATGACCATTCTTACTCTTCAAAATTGTGCATTGTGCATTTAGGGACAAGAAGTTAGTTTTCTGATCTTCATTGGACTCATTTCAATTCCAGATTCCTCTTTTTGGTATATTGGATTTTGTTGATTAACGGTGTGTCTCAATGAGTAAGAAACAAGGTATTTATACTTCTCATTCCTCATTTACGTGTCCCACAGTTCGTATTTCTAGTGTTATTAATTTTTATGACCATTCTTACTCCTTAAAATTTTGAATTATGCATTTTGGGACAAGAAGTTAATTTTCTGATCTTCATTGGACTCATTTCAGTTCCAGATTCCACTTTTTGGTATATTGGATTTTGTTGATTAACGGTGTGTCTCAATGAGTAAGAAACAAGGTATTTATGCTTCTCATTCCTCATTTAGGTGTTCCACAGTGCATATTTCTAGTGTTATTAATTGTTATGACCATTCTTACTCCTTAAAATTATGCATTATGCATTTGGGGACAAGAAAGTTGTTTTCTGATCTTCATTAGACTCATTTCAGTTCCAGATTCCTCTTTTTGGAATGTCGGATTTTGTGAATGAACAGTGTCTCGTAATGAGTAAGAAACAAGGTATTTATGCTTCTTATTCCTCATTTAGGTGTCCCACAGTGCATATTTCTAGTGGTATTCATTGTTATGACCACTCTTACTCTTTTAAATTTTGTTTTATGCATTTGGGGACATGAAGTTTCTTTTCTAAACTTTATAGGAATCATTTTAGTTCCAGATTGCAATTTTTGGCCTATAGGATTTTGTTGATTAACGATGTTTCTCAATAAATGAAAAATAATGTATTTATGCTTCTCATTCCTCATTTAGGTGTCCCACAATCCATATTTCTAGTGGTATTCATTGTTATGACCATTCTTACTCCTCAAAATTGTGCATTGTGCATTTAGGGACAAGAAGTTAGTTTTCTGATCTTCATTGGACTCATTTCAATTCCAGATTCCTCTTTTTGGTATATTGGATTTTGTTCATTAACGGTTTGTCTCAATGAGTAAGAAACAAGGTATTTATACTTCTCACTCCTCATTTACGTGTCCCACAGTTCATATTTCTAGTGTTATTAATTTTTATGACCATTCTTACTCCTTAAAATTATGAATTATGCATTTGGGGACAAGAAGTTAGTTTTCTGATCTTCATTGGACTCATTTCAGTTCCAGATTCCTCTTTTTGGTATATTGGATTTTGTTGATTAACGGTGTGTCTCAATGAGTAAGAAACAAGGTATTTATACTTCTCATTCCTCATTTACGTGTCCCACAGTTCATATTTCTAGTGTTATTAATTTTTATGACCATTCTTACTCCTTAAAATTATGCATTATGCATTTGGGGACAAGAAAGTAGTTTTCTGATCTTCATTAGACTCATATCATTTCCAGATTCCTCTTTTTGGAATATCGGATGTTGTGAATGAACAGTGTCTCGTAATGAGTAAGAAACAAGGTATTTATGCTTCTTATTCCTCATTTAGGTGTCCCACAGTGCATATTTCTAGTGGTATTCATTGTTATGACCAGTCTTACTGTTTTAAATTTTGTTTTATGCATTTGGGGACATGAAGTTTCTTTTCTAAACTTTATAGGAATCATTTTAGTTCCAGATTACAGTTTTTGGCCTATAGGATTTTGTTGATTAACGATGTCTCTCAATAAATGAAAAATAATGTATTTATGCTTCTCATTCCTCATTTAGGTGTCCCACAATCCATATTTCTAGTGGTATTCATTGTTATGACCATTCATACTCCTCAAAATTGTGCATTGTGCATTTAGGGACAAGAAGTTAGTTTTCTGATCTTCATTGGACTCATTTCAATTCCAGATTCCTCTTTTTGGTATATTGGATTTTGTTGATTAACGGTGTGTCTCAATGAGTAAGAAACAAGGTATTTATACTTCTCATTCCTCATTTACGTGTCCCACAGTTCATATTTCTAGTGTTATTAATTTTTATGACCATTCTTACTCCTTAAAATTATGAATTATGCATTTGGGGACAAGAAGTTAGTTTTCTGATCTTCATTGGACTCATTTCAGTTCCAGATTCCACTTTTTGGTATATTGGATTTTGTTGATTAACGGTGTGTCTCAATGAGTAAGAAACAAGGTATTTATGCTTCTCATTCCTCATTTAGGTGTTATTAATTGTTATGACCATTCTTACTCCTTAAAATTATGCATTATGCATTTAGGGACAAGAAGTAAGCTTTCTGATCTTCATTGGACTCATTTCAGTGCCAGATTCCTCTTTTTGATATATCGGATTTTGAGGATTAATGGTGTCTCTTAATTGTTATGACAATTCTTGCTCTTTAAAATTATGTTTTATGCATTTGGGGAAATGAAGTTTCTTTTCTGATCTTTAAAGGAATCATTTTAGTTCCAGATTCGAGTTTTTGGCCTATGGGAATTTGTTGATTAACGGTGTCTCTCAATAAATAAAAAACAATGTATTTATGCTTCTCATTCCTCATTTCGGTGTCTCACAATCCATATTTCTAGTGGTATTCATTGTTATGACCATTCTTACTCCTCAAAATTGTGCATTGTGCATTTAGGAACAAGAAGTTAGTTTTCTGATCTTCATTGGACTCATTTCAATTCCAGATTCCTCTTTTTGGTATATTGGATTTTGTTGATTAACGGTGTGTCTCAATGAGTAAGAAACAAGGTATTTATACTTCTCATTCCTCATTTACGTGTCCCACAGTTCATATTTCTAGTGTTATTAATTTTTATGACTATTCTTACTCCTTAAAATTAAGAATTATGCATTTGGGGACAAGAAGTTAGTTTTCTAATCTTCATTGGACTAATTTCAGTTCCAGATTCCTCTTTTTGGTATATTGGATTTTGTTGATTAACGGTGTGTCTCAATGAGTAAGAAACAAGGTATTTATACTTCTCATTCCTCATTTACGTGTCCCACAGTTCATATTTCTAGTGTTATTAATTTTTATGACCATTCTTACTCCTTAAAATTATGAATTATGCATTTGGGGACAACAAGTTAGTTTTCTGATCTTCATTGGACTAATTTCAGTTCCAGATTCCTCTTTTTGGTATATTGGATTTTGTTGATTAAATGTGTGTCTCAATGAGTAAGAAACAAGGTATTTATACTTTTCATTCCTCATTTACGTGTCCCACAGTTCATATTTGTAGTGTTATTAATTTCTATGACCATTCTTACTCCTTAAAATTATGAATTATGCATTTGGAGACAAGAAGTTAGTTTTCTGATCTTCATTAGACTCATTTCAATTCCAGATTCCTCTTTTTGGTATATTGGATTTTGTTGATTAACGGAGTGTCTCAATGAGTAAGAAACAAGGTATTTATACTTCTCATTCCTCATTTACGTGTCCCACAGTTCATATTTCTAGTGTTATTAATTTTTATGACCATTTTTACTCCTTAAAATTATGAATTACGCATTTGGGGACAAGAAGTTAGTTTTCTGATCTTCATTGGACTCATTTCAGTTCCAGATTCCACTTTTTGGTATATTGTATTTTGTTGATTAACGGTGTCTCTCAATGAGTAAGAAACAAGGTATTTATGCTTCTCATTCCTCATTTAGGTGTTATTAATTGTTATAACCATTCTTACTCCTTAAAATTATGCATTATGCATTAAGGGACAAGAAGTAAGCTTTCTGATCTTCATTGGACTCATTTCAGTGCCAGATTCCTCTTTTTGATATATCAGATTTTGAGGATTAACGGTGTCTCTTAATTGTTATGACAATTCTTACTCTTTAAAATTATGTTTTAATGCATTTGGGGAAATGAAGTTTCTTTTCTGATCTTTAAAGGAATCATTTTAGTTCCAGATTCGAGTTTTTGGCCTATGGGAATTTGTTGATTAACGGTGTCTCTCAATAAATTAAAAAACAATGTATTTATGCTTCTCATTCCTCATTTCGGTGTCTCACAATCCATATTTCTAGTGGTATTCATTGTTATGACCATTCTTACTCCTCAAAATTGTGCATTGTGCATTTAGGGACAAGAAGTTAGTTTTCTGATCTTCATTGGACTCATTTCAATTCCAGATTCCTCTTTTTGGTATATTGGATTTTGTTGATTAACGGTGTGTCTCAATGAGTAAGAAACAAGGTATTTATACTTCTCATTCCTCATTTACGTGTCCCACAGTTCATATTTCTAGTGTTATTAATTTTTATGACTATTCTTACTCCTTAAAATTAAGAATTATGCATTTGGGGACAAGAAGTTAGTTTTCTGATCTTCATTGAACTAATTTCAGTTCCAGATTCCTCTTTTTGGTATATTGGATTTTGTTGATTAACGGTGTGTCTCAATGAGTAAGAAACAAGGTATTTATACTTCTCATTCCTCATTTACGTCTCCCACAGTTCATATTTCTAGTGTTATTAATTTTTATGACCATTCTTACTCCTTAAAATTATGAATTATGCATTTGGGGAAAAGAAGTTAGTTTTCTGATCTTCATTGGAATCATTTCAATTCCAGATTCCTCTTTTTGGTATATTGGATTTTGTTGATTAACGGTGTGTCTCAATGAGTAAGAAACAAGGTATTTATGCTTCTCATTCCTCATTTACGTGTCCCACAGTTCATATTTCTAGTGTTATTAATTGTTATGACCATTCTTACTTCTTAAAATTATGCATTATGCATTTGGGGACAAGAAAGTAGTTTTCTGATCTTCATTAGACTCATTTTAGTTCCAGATTCCTCTTTTTGGAATATCGGATTTTTTGAATGAACAGTGTCTCGTAATGAGTAAGAAACAAGGAATTTATGCTTCTTATTCCTCATTTAGGTGTCTCACAGTGCATATTTCTATTGGTATTTATTGTTATGACCAGTCTTACTCTTTTAAATTTTGTTTTATGCGTTTGGGGACATGAAGTTTCTTTTCTAAACTTTATAGGAATCATTTTAGTTCCAGATTACAGTTTTTGGCCTATAGGATTTTGTTGATTAACGATGTCTCTCAATAAATGAAAAATAATGTATTTATGCTTCTCATTCCTCATTTAGGTATCCCACAATCCATATTTCTAGTGGTATTCATTGTTATGACCATTCTTACTCATCAAAATTGTGCATTCTGCATTTAGGGACAAGAAGTTAGTTTTCTGATCTTCATTGGACTCATTTCAGTTCCAGATTCCTCTTTTTGGTATATTGGATTTTGTTGATTAACGGTGTGTCTCAATGAGTAAGAAACAAGGTATTTATGCTTCTCATTCCTCATTTACGTGTCCCACAGTTCATATTTCTAGTGTTATTAATTGTTATGACCATTCTTACTCCTTAAAATTATGCATTATGCATTTGGGGACAAGAAAGTAGTTTTCTGATCTTCATTAGACTCATTTTAGTTCCAGATTCCTCTTTTTGGAATATCGGATTTTGTGAATGAACAGTGTCTCGTAATGAGTAAGAAACAAGGAATTTATGCTTCTTATTCCTCATTTAGGTGTCCCACAGTGCATATTTCTATTGGTATTTATTGTTATGACCAGTCTTACTCTTTTAAATTTTGTTTTATGCATTTGGGGACATAAAGTTTCTTTTCTAAACTTTATAGGAATTATTTTAGTTCCAGATTGCAGTTTTTGGCCTATAGGATTTTGATGATTAACGATGTCTCTCAATAAGTGAAAAATAACGTATTTATGCTTCTCATTCCTCATTTAGGTGTCCCACAATCCATATTTCTAGTGGTATTCATTGTTATGACCATTCTTACTCCTCAAAATTGTGCATTGTCCATTTAGGGACAAGAAGTTAGTTTTCTGATCTTCATTGGAATCATTTCAATTCCAGATTCCTCTTTTTGGTATATTGGATTTTGTTGATTAACGGTGTGTCTTAATGAGTAAGAAACAAGGTATTTATACTTCTCATTCCTCATTTACGTGTCCCACAGTTCATATTTCTAATGTTATTAATTTTTATGACCATTCTTACTCCTTAAAATTATGAATTATGCATTTGGGGACAAGAAGTTAGTTTTCTGATCTTCATTGGACTCATTTCAGTTCCAGATTCCACTTTTTGGTATATTGGATTTTGTTGATTAACGGTGTGTCTCAATGAGTAAGAAACAAGGTATTTATGCTTCTCATTCCTCATTTAGGTGTTCCACAGTGCATATTTCTAGTGTTATTAATTGTTATGACCATTCTTACTCCTTAAAATTATGCATTATGCATTTGGGGACAAGAAAGTTGTTTTCTGATCTTCATTAGACTCATTTCAGTTCCAGATTCCTCTTTTTGGAATGTCGGATTTTGTGAATGAACAGTGTCTCGTAATGAGTAAGAAACAAGGTATTTATGCTTCTTATTCCTCATTTAGGTGTCCCACAGTGCATATTTCTAGTGGTATTCATTGTTATGACCAGTCTTACTCTTTTAAATTTTGTTTTATGCATTTGGGGACATGAAGTTTCTTTTCTAAACTTTATAGGAATCATTTTAGTTCCAGATTGCAGTTTTTGGCCTATAGGATTTTGTTGATTAGCGATGTCTCTCATAAATGAAAAATAATGTATTTATGCTTCTCATTCCTCATTTAGGTGTCCCACAATCTATATTTCTAGTGGTATTCATTGTTATGACCATTCTTACTCTTCAAAATTGTGCATTGTGCATTTAGGGACAAGAAGTTAGTTTTCTGATCTTCATTGGACTCATTTCAATTCCAGATTACTCTTTTTGGTATATTGGATTTTGTTGATTAACGGTGTGTCTCAATGAGTAAGAAACAAGGTATTTATACTTCTCATTCCTCATTTACGTGTCCCACACTTCATATTTCTAGTGTTATTAATTTTTATGACCATTCTTACTCCTCAAAATTGTGCATTGTGCATTTAGGGACAAGAAGTTAGTTTTCTGATCTTCATTGGACTCATTTCAATTCCAGATTCCTCTTTTTGGTATATTGGATTTTGTTGATTAACGGTGTGTCTCAATGAGTAAGAAACAAGGTATTTATACTTCTCATTCCTCATTTACGTGTCCCACAGTTCATATTTCAAGTGTTATTAATTTTTTGACCATTCTTACTCCTTAAAATTATGAATTATGCATTTTGGGACAAGAAGTTAGTTTTCTGATCTTCATTGGACTCATTTCAGTTCCAGATTCCACTTTTTGGTATATTTGATTTGGGTTATTAACGGTGTCTCTCAATGAGTAAGAAACAAGGTATTTATGCTTCTCATTCCTCATTTAGGTGTTATTAATTGTTATAACCATTCTTACTCCTTAAAATTATGCATTATGCATTTAGGGACAAGAAGTAAGCATTCTGATCTTCATTGGACTCATTTCAGTGCCAGATTCCTCTTTTTGATATATCGGATTTTGAGGATTAACGGTGTCTCTTAATTGTTATGACAATTCTTACTCTTTAAAATTTTGTTTTATGCATTTGGAGAAATGAAGTTTCTTTCTGATCTTTAAAGGAATCATTTTAGTTCCAGATTCGAGTTTTTGGCCTATGGGAATTTGTTGATTAACGGTGTCTCTCAATAAATTAAAAACAATGTATTTATGCTTCTCATTCCTCATTTCGGTGTCTCACAATCCATATTTCTAGTGGTATTCATTGTTATGACCATTCTTACTCCTCAAAATTGTGCATTGTGCATTTAGGGACAAGAAGTTAGTTTTCTGATCTTCATTGGACTCATTTCAATTCCAGATTCCTCTTTTTGGTATATTGGATTTTGTTGATTAACGGTGTGTCTCAATGAGTAAGAAACAAGGTATTTATACTTCTCATTCCTCATTTACGTGTCCCACAGTTCATATTTCTAGTGTTATTAATTTTTATGACTATTCTTACTCCTTAAAATTAAGAATTATGCATTTGGGGACAAGAAGTTAGTTTTCTGATCTTCATTGGACTAATTTCAGTTCCAGATTCCTCTTTTTGGTATATTGGATTTTGTTGATTAACGGTGTGTCTCAATGAGTAAGAAACAAGGTATTTATACTTCTCATTCCTCATTTACGTGTCCCACAGTTCATATTTCTAGTGTTATTAATTTTTATGACCATTCTTACTCCTTAAAATTATGAATTATGCATTTGGGGAAAAGAAGTTAGTTTTCTGATCTTCATTGGAATCATTTCAATTCCAGATTCCTCTTTTTGGTATATTGGATTTTGTTGATTAACGGTGTGTCTCAATGAGTAAGAAACAAGGTATTTATGCTTCTCATTCCTCATTTACGTGTCCCACAGTTCATATTTCTAGTGTTATTAATTTTTATGACCATTCTTACTCCTTAAAATTATGCATTATGCATTTGGGGACAAGAAAGTAGTTTTCTGATCTTCATTAGACTCATTTTAGTTCCAGATTCCTCTTTTTGGAATATCGGATTTTGTGAATGAACAGTGTCTCGTAATGAGTAAGAAACAAGGAATTTATGCTTCTTATTCCTCATTTAGGTGTCTCACAGTGCATATTTCTATTGGTATTTATTGTTATGACCAGTCTTACTCTTTTAAATTTTGTTTTATGCATTTGGGGACATGAAGTTTCTTTTCTAAACTTTATAGCAATCATTTTAGTTCCAGATTACAGTTTTTGGCCTATAGGATTTTGTTGATTAACAATGTCTCTCAATAAATGAAAATAATGTATTTATGCTTCTCATTCCTCATTTAGGTGTCCCACAATCCATATTTCTAGTGGAATTCATTGTTATGACCATTCTTACTCCTCAAAATTGTGCATTGTGCATTTGGGGACAAGAAGTTAGTTTTCTGATCTTCATTGGACTCATTTCAGTTCCAGATTCCTCTTTTTGGTATATTGGATTTTGTTGATTAACGGTGTGTCTCAATGAGTAAGAAACAAGGTATTTATGCTTCTCATTCCTCATTTACGTGTCCCACAGTTCATATTTCTAGTGTTATTAATTGTTATGACCATTCTTACACCTTAAAATTATGCATTATAAATTTGGGGACAAGAAAGTAGTTTTCTGATCTTCATTAGACTCATTTTAGTTCCAGATTCCTCTTTTTGAAATATCGGATTTTGTGAATGAACAGTGTCTCGTAATGAGTAAGAAACAAGGAATTTATGCTTCTTATTCCTCATTTAGGTGTCCCACAGTGCATATTTCTATTGGTATTTATTGTTATGACCAGTCTTACTCTTTTAAATTTTGTTTTATGCATTTGGGGACATAAAGTTTCTTTTCTAAACTTTATAGGAATTATTTTAGTTCCAGATTGCAGTTTTTGGCCTATAGGATTTTGATGATTAACGATGTCTCTCAATAAGTGAAAAATAACGTATTTATGCTTCTCATTCCTCATTTAGGTGTCCTACAATCCATATTTCTAGTGGTATTCATTGTTATGACCATTCTTACTCCTCAAAATTGTGCATTGTCCATTTAGGGACAAGAAGTTAGTTTTCTGATCTTCATTGGAATCATTTCAATTCCAGATTCCTCTTTTTGGTATATTGGATTTTGTTGATTAACGGTGTGTCTTAATGAGTAAGAAACAAGGTATTTATGCTTCTCATTCCTCATTTAGGTGTTCCACAGTGCATATTTCTAGTGTTATTAATTGTTATGACCATTCTTACTCCTTAAAATTATGCATTATGCATTAGGGGACAAGAAGTTAGTTTTCTGATCTTCATTGGACTCATTTCAGTTTCAGATTCCTCTTTTTAGTATATTGGATTTTGTTGATTAACGGTGTGTCTCAATGAGTAAGAAACAAGGTATTTATACTTCTCATTCCTCATTTACGTGTCCCACAGTTCCTATTTCTAGTGTTATTAATTGTTATGACCATTCTTACTCCTTAAAATTATGCATTATGCATTAGGGGACAAGAAGTTAGTTTTCTGATCTTCATTGGACTAATTTCAGTTCCAGATTCTTCTTTTTGGTATATTGGATTTTGTTGATTAACGGTGTGTCTCAATGAGTAAGAAACAATGTATTTATGCTTCTCATTCCTCATTTCGGTGTCTCACAATCCATATTTCTAGTGGTATTCATTGTTATGACCATTCTTACTCCTCAAAATTGTGCATTGTGCATTTAGGGACAAGAAGTTTGTTTTCTGATCTTCATTGGACTCATTTCAATTCCAGATTCCTCTTTTTGGTATATTGGATTTTGTTGATTAACGGTGTGTCTCAATGAGTAAGAAACAAGGTATTTATACTTCTCATTCCTCATTTACGTGTCCCACAGTTCATATTTCTAGTGTTATTAGTTTTTATGACCATTCTTACTCCTTAAAATTATGCATTATGCATTTGGGGACAAGAAAGTAGTTTTCTGATCTTCATTAGACTCATTTCAGTTCCAGATTCCTCTTTTTGGAATATCGGATTTTGTGAATGAACAGTGTCTCGTAATGAGTAAGAAACAAGGTATTTATGCTTCTTATTCCTCATTTAGGTGTCCCACAGTGCATATTTCTAGTGGTATTCATTGTTATGACCAGTCTTACTCTTTTAAATTTTGTTTTATGCATTTGGGAATATGAAGTTTCTTTTCTAAACTTTATAGGAATCATTTTAGTTCCAGATTGCAGTTTTTTGGCCTATAGGATTTTGTTGATTAACGATGTCTCTCAATAAATGAAAAATAATGTATTTATGCTTCTCATTCCTCATTTAGGTGTCCCACAGTTCATATTTCTAGTGTTATTAATTTTTATGACCATTCTTACTCCTTAAAATTATGAATTATGCATTTGGGGACAACAAGTTAGTTTCCTGATCATCATTGGACTAATTTCAGTTCCAGATTCCTCTTTTAGGTATATTGATTTTGTTGATTAATGTGTGTCTCAATGAGTAAGAAACAAGGTATTTATACTTCTCATTCCTCATTTACGTGTCCCACAGTTCCTATTTCTAGTGTTATTAATTGTTATGACCATTCTTACTCCTTAAAATTATGCATTGTGCATTAGGGGACAAGAAGTTAGTTTTCTGATCTTCATTGGACTAATTTCAGTTCCAGATTCTTCTTTTTGGTATATTGGATTTTGTTGATTAACGGTGTGTCTCAATGAGTAAGAAACAAGGTATTTATACTTCTCATTCCTCATTTACGTGACCCACAGTTTATATTTCTAGTGTTATTAATTTTATGACCATTCTTACTCCTTAAAATTATGAATTATGCATTGGGGACAAGAAGTTAGTTTTCTGATCTTCATTGGACTATTTCAGTTCCAGATTCCTCTTTTTGGTATATTGGATTTGTTGATTAACGGTGTGTCTCAATGAGTAAGAAACAAGGTATTTATGCTTCTCATTCCTCATTTACGTGTCCACAGTTCATATTTCTAGTGTTATTAATTTTTATGACCATTCTTACTCCTTAAAATTATGCATTATGCATTTGGGGACAAGAAGTAGTTTCTGATCTTCATTATACTCATTTCAGTTCCAGATTCCTCTTTTTGGAATATCGGATTTTGTGAATGACAGTGTCTCGTAATGAGTAAGAAACAAGGTATTTATGCTTCTTATTCCTCATTTAGGTGTCCACAGTGCATATTCTAGTGGTATTCATTGTTATGACCAGTCTTACTCTTTTAAATTTTGTTTTATGCATTTGGGGAACATGAAGTTTCTTTTCTAAACTTTATAGGAATCATTTTAGTTCCAGATTCAGTTTTTGGCCTATAGGATTTTGTTGATTAACGATGTCTCTCAATAAATGAAAAATAATGTATTTATGCTTCTCATTCCTCATTTAGGTGTCCACAATCATATTTCTAGTGTTATTCATTTTTATGACCATTCTTACTCCTTAAAATTATGAATTATGCATTTGGGGACAAGAAGTTAGTTTTCTGATCTTCATTGGACTCATTTCAGTTCCAGATTCCTCTTTTTGGTATATTGGATTTTGTTGATTAACGGTGTGTCTCAATGAGTAAGAAACAAGGTATTTATACTTCTCATTCGTCATTTACGTGTCCCACAGTTCATATTTCTAGTGTTATTAATTTTTATGACCATTTTTACTCCTTAAAATTATGAATTATGCATTTGGGGACAAGAAGTTAGTTTTCTGATCTTCATTGGACTCATTTCAGTTCCAGATTCCTCTTTTTGGTATATTGGATTTTGTTGATTAACGGTGTGTCTCAATGAGTAAGAAACAAGGTATTTATACTTCTCATTCGTCATTTACGTGTCCCACAGTTCATATTTCTAGTGTTATTAATTTTATGACATTCTTACTCCTTAAAATATTAATTATGCATTTGGGGACAAAAAGTTAGTTTTCTGATCTTCATTGGACTCATTTCAATTCCAGATTCCTCTTTTTGGTATATTGGATTTTGTTGATTAACGGTGTGTCTCAATGAGTAAGAAACAAGGTATTTATACTTCTCATTCCTCATTTACGTGTCCCACAGTTCATATTTCTAGTGTTATTAATTTTTATGACCATTCTTACTCCTTAAAATTATGAATTATGCATTTGGGGACAAGAAGTTAGTTTTCTGATCTTCATTGGACTCATTTCAGTTCCAGATTCCTCTTTTTGGTATATTGGATTTTGTTGATTAACGGTGTGTCTCAATGAGTAAGAAACAAGGTATTTATACTTCTCATTCCTCATTTACGTGTCCCACAGTGCATATTTCTTTTTGGAATATCGGATTTTGTGAATGAACAGTGTCTCGTAATGAGTAAGAAACAAGGTATTTATGCTTCTTATTCCTCATTTAGGTGTCCCACAGTGCATATTTCTAGTGGTATTCATTGTTATGACCAGTCTTACTCTTTTAAATTTTGTTTTATGCATTTGGGGACATGAAGTTTCTTTTCTAAACTTTATAGGAATCATTTTAGTTCCAGATTGCAGTTTTTGGCCTATAGGATTTTGTTGATTAACGATGTCTCTCAATAAATGAAAAATAATGTATTTATGCTTCTCATTCCTCATTTAGGTGTCCAAAGTTCATATTTCTAGTGTTATTAATTTTTATGACCATTCTTACTCCTTAAAATTATGAATTATGCATTTGGGGACAACAAGTTAGTTTTCTGATCTTCATTGGACTAATTTCAGTTCCAGATTCCTCTTTTAGGTATATTGGATTTTGTTGATTAATGTGTGTCTCAATGAGTAAGAAACAAGGTATTTATACTTCTCATTCCTCATTTACGTGTCCCACAGTTCCTATTTCTAGTGTTATTAATTGTTATGACCATTCTTACTCCTTAAAATTATGCATTATGCATTAGGGGACAAGAAGTTAGTTTTCTGATCTTCATTGGACTCATTTCAGTTCCAGATTCCTCTTTTTAGTATATTGGATTTTGTTGATTAACGGTGTGTCTCAATGAGTAAGAAACAAGGTATTTATACTTCTCATTCCTCATTTACGTGTCCCACAGTTCCTATTTCTAGTGTTATTAATTGTTATGACCATTCTTACTCCTTAAAATTATGAATTATGCATTTGGGGACAAGAAGTTAGTTTTCTGATCTTCATTGGACTCATTTCAGTTCCAGATTCCTCTTTTTGGTATATTGGATTTTGTTGATTAACGGTGTGTCTCAATGAGTAAGAAACAAGGTATTTATACTTCTCATTCCTCATTTACGTGTCCCACAGTGCATATTTCTTTTTGGAATATCGGATTTTGTGAATGAACAGTGTCTCGTAATGAGTAAGAAACAAGGTATTTATGCTTCTTATTCCTCATTTAGGTGTCCCACAGTGCATATTTCTAGTGGTATTCATTGTTATGACCAGTCTTACTCTTTTAAATTTTGTTTTATGCATTTGGGGACATGAAGTTTCTTTTCTAAACTTTATAGGAATCATTTTAGTTCCAGATTGCAGTTTTTGGCCTATAGGATTTTGTTGATTAACGATGTCTCTCAATAAATGAAAAATAATGTATTTATGCTTCTCATTCCTCATTTAGGTGTCCCAAAGTTCATATTTCTAGTGTTATTAATTTTTATGACCATTCTTACTCCTTAAAATTATGAATTATGCATTTGGGGACAACAAGTTAGTTTTCTGATCTTCATTGGACTAATTTCAGTTCCAGATTCCTCTTTTAGGTATATTGGATTTTGTTGATTAAATGTGTGTCTCAATGAGTAAGAAACAAGGTATTTATACTTCTCATTCCTCATTTACGTGTCCCACAGTTCCTATTTCTAGTGTTATTAATTGTTATGACCATTCTTACTCCTTAAATTTATGCATTATGCATTAGGGGACAAGAAGTTAGTTTTCTGATCTTCATTGGACTCATTTCAGTTCCAGATTCCTCTTTTTAGTATATTGGATTTTGTTGATTAACGGTGTGTCTCAATGAGTAAGAAACAAGGTATTTATACTTCTCATTCCTCATTTACGTGTCCCACAGTTCTATTTCTAGTGTTATTAATTTTTATGACCATTCTTACTCCTTAAAATTATGAATTATGCATTTGGGGACAAGAAGTTAGTTTTCTGATCTTCATTGGACTCATTTCAGTTCCAGATTCCTCTTTTTGGTATATTGGATTTTGTTGATTAACGGTGTGTCTCAATGAGTAAGAAACAAGGTATTTATACTTCTCATTCCTCATTTACGTGTCCCACAGTGCATATTTCTTTTTGGAATATCGGATTTTGTGAATGAACAGTGTCTCGTAATGAGTAAGAAACAAGGTATTTATGCTTCTTATTCCTCATTTAGGTGTCCCACAGTGCATATTTCTAGTGGTATTCATTGTTATGACCAGTCTTACTCTTTTAAATTTTGTTTTATGCATTTGGGGACATGAAGTTTCTTTTCTAAACTTTATAGGAATCATTTTAGTTCCAGATTGCAGTTTTTGGCCTATAGGATTTTGTTGATTAACGATGTCTCTCAATAAATGAAAAATAATGTATTTATGCTTCTCATTCCTCATTTAGGTGTCCCAAAGTTCATATTTCTAGTGTTATTAATTTTTATGACCATTCTTACTCCTTAAAATTATGAATTATGCATTTGGGGACAACAAGTTAGTTTTCTGATCTTCATTGGACTAATTTCAGTTCCAGATTCCTCTTTTAGGTATATTGGATTTTGTTGATTAAATGTGTGTCTCAATGAGTAAGAAACAAGGTATTTATACTTCTCATTCCTCATTTACGTGTCCCACAGTTCCTATTTCTAGTGTTATTAATTGTTATGACCATTCTTACTCCTTAAAATTATGCATTATGCATTAGGGGACAAGAAGTTAGTTTTCTGATCTTCATTGGACTCATTTCAGTTCCAGATTCCTCTTTTTAGTATATTGGATTTTGTTGATTAACGGTGTGTCTCAATGAGTAAGAAACAAGGTATTTATACTTCTCATTCCTCATTTACGTGTCCCACAGTTCCTATTTCTAGTGTTATTAATTGTTATGACCATTCTTACTCCTTAAAATTATGCATTATGCATTAGGGGACAAGAAGTTAGTTTTCTGATCTTCATTGGACTAATTTCAGTTCCAGATTCTTCTTTTTGGTATATTGGATTTTGTTGATTAACGGTGTGTCTCAATGAGTAAGAAACAAGGTATTTATGCTTCTCATTCCTCATTTAGGTGTTCCACAGTGCATATTTCTAGTGTTATTAATTTTTATGACCATTCTTACTCCTTAAAATTATGCATTATGCATTAGGGGACAAGAAGTTAGTTTTCTGATCTTCATTGGACTAATTTCAGTTCCAGATTCTTCTTTTTGGTATATTGGATTTTGTTGATTAACGGTGTGTCTCAATGAGTAAGAAACAAGGTATTTATACTTCTCATTCCTCATTTACGTGTCCCACAGTTCATATTTCTAGTGTTATTAATTTTTATGACCATTCTTACTCCTTAAAATTATGAATTATGCATTTGGGGACAAGAAGTTAGTTTTCTGATCTTCATTGGACTCATTTCAATTCCAGATTCCTCTTTTTGGTATATTGGATTTTGTTGATTAACGGAGTGTCTCAATGAGTAAGAAACAAGTATTTATACTTCTCATTCCTCATTTACGTGTCCCACAGTTCATATTTCTAGTGTTATTAATTTTTATGACCATTCTTACTCCTTAAAATTATGCATTATGCATTTGGGGACAAGAAAGTAGTTTTCTGATCTTCATTAGACTCATTTCAGTTCCAGATTCCTCTTTTTGGAATATCGGATTTTGTGAATGAACAGTGTCTCGTAATGAGTAAGAAACAAGGTATTTATGCTTCTTATTCCTCATTTAGGTGTCCCACAGTGCATATTTCTAGTGGTATTCATTGTTATGACCAGTCTTCTCTTTTAAATTTTGTTTTATGCATTTGGGGACATGAAGTTTCTTTTCTAAACTTTATAGGAATCATTTTAGTTCCAGATTGCAGTTTTTGGCCTATAGGATTTTGTTGATTAACGATGTCTCTCAATAAATGAAAAATAATGTATTTATGCTTCTCATTCCTCATTTAGGTGTCCCACAGTTCATATTTCTAGTGTTATTAATTTTTATGACCATTCTTACTCCTTAAAATTATGAATTATGCATTTGGGGACAAGAAGTTAGTTTTCTGATCTTCATTGGACTCATTTCAGTTCCAGATTCCTCTTTTTGGTATATCGGTGTGTCTCAATGAGTAAGAAACAAGGTATTTATACTTCTCATTCCTCATTTACGTGTCCCACAGTTCATATTTCTAGTGTTATTAATTGTTATGACCATTCTTACTCCTTAAAATTATGCATTATGCATTAGGGGACAAGAAGTTAGTTTTCTGATCTTCATTGGACTCATTTCAGTTTCAGATTCCTCTTTTTAGTATATTGGATTTTGTTGATTAACGGTGTGTCTCAATGAGTAAGAAACAAGGTATTTATACTTCTCATTCCTCATTTACGTGTCCCACAGTTCCTATTTCTAGTGTTATTAATTGTTATGACCATTCTTACTCCTTAAAATTATGCATTATGCATTAGGGGACAAGAAGTTAGTTTTCTGATCTTCATTGGACTAATTTCAGTTCCAGATTCTTCTTTTTGGTATATTGGATTTTGTTGATTACGGTGTGTCTCAATGAGTAAGAAACAAGGTATTTATGCTTCTCATTCCTCATTTAGGTGTTCCACAGTGCATATTTCTAGTGTTATTAATTTTTATGACCATTCTTACTCCTTAAAATTATGCATTATGCATTAGGGGACAAGAAGTTAGTTTTTTGATCTTCATTGGACTAATTTCAGTTCCAGATTCTTCTTTTTGGTATATTGGATTTTGTTGATTAACGGTGTGTCTCAATGAGTAAGAAACAAGGTATTTATACTTCTCATTCCTCATTTACGTGTCCCACAGTTCATATTTCTAGTGTTATTAATTTTTATGACCATTCTTACTCCTTAAAATTATGAATTATGCATTTGGGGACAAGAAGTTAGTTTTCTGATCTTCATTGGACTCATTTCAATTCCAGATTCCTCTTTTGGTATATTGGATTTTGTTGATTAACGGAGTGTCTCAATGAGTAAGAAACAAGGTATTTATACTTCTCATTCCTCATTTACGTGTCCCACAGTTCATATTTCTAGTGTTATTAATTTTTATGACCATTCTTACTCCTTAAAATTATGATTATGCATTGGGGACAAGAAGTTAGTTTTCTGATCTTCATTGGACTCATTTCAGTTCCAGATTCCTCTTTTGTATATGGATTTTGTTGATTAACGGTGTGTCTCAATGAGTAAGAAACAAGTATTTATACTTCTCATTCCTCATTTACGTGTCCCACAGTTCATATTTCTAGTGTTATTAATTGTTATGACCATTCTTACTCCTTAAAATTATGCATTATGCATTTGGGGACAAGAAGTAGTTTTCTGATCTTCATTGACTCATTTCAGTTCCAGATTCCTCTTTTTGGAATATTGGATTTTGTTGAATTAACAGTGTCTCAATGAGTAAGAAACAAGGTATTTATACTTCTTATTCCTCATTTACGGTGTCCCACAGTTCATATTTCTAGTGGTATTCATTGTTATGACCATTCTTACTCTTTAAATTTGTTTATGCATTTGGGGACAGAAGTTTCTTTTCTGAACTTCATTGGATCATTTTAGTTCCAGATTGCTTTTTTGGTATAGGATTTTGTTGATTAACGATGTCTCTCAATATAAGAAAAAAGGTATTTATGCTTCTCATTCCTCATTTAGGTGTCCCACAGTTCATATTTCTAGTGTTATTAATTTTTATGACCATTCTTACTCCTTAAAATTATGAATTATGCATTTGGGGACAAGAAGTTAGTTTTCTGATCTTCATTGGACTCATTTCAGTTCCAGATTCCTCTTTTTGGTATAATCGGTGTGTCTCAATGAGTAAGAAACAAGGTATTTATACTTCTCATTCCTCATTTACGTGTCCCACAGTTCATATTTCTAGTGTTATTAATTGTTATGACCATTCTTACTCCTTAAAATTATGCATTATGCATTTAGGGGACAAGAAGTTAGTTTTCTGATCTTCATTGGACTCATTTCAGTTTCAGATTCCTCTTTTTGTATATTGGATTTTGTTGATTAACGGTGTGTCTCAATGAGTAAGAAACAAGGTATTTATACTTCTCATTCCTCATTTACGTGTCCCACAGTTCCTATTTCTAGTGTTATTAATTGTTATGACCATTCTTACTCCTTAAAATTATGCATTATGCATTAGGGGACAAGAAGTTAGTTTTCTGATCTTCATTGGACTATTTCATTCCAGATTCCTCTTTTTGGTATATTGGATTTTGTGATTAACGGTGTGTCTCAATGAGTAAGAAACAAGTATTTATGCTTCTCATTCCTCATTTAGTGTTCCACAGTGCATATTTCTAGTGTTATTAATTTTTATGACCATTCTTACTCCTTAAAATTATGCATTATGCATTGGGGACAAGAAGTTAGTTTTTGATCTTCATTGGACTAATTTCAGTTCCAGATTCTCTTTTTGGTATATTGGATTTTGTTGATTAACGGTGTGTCTCAATGAGTAAGAAACAAGGTATTTATGCTTCTCATTCCTCATTTAGGTGTCCCACAGTTCATATTTCTAGTGTTATTAATTTTTATGACCATTCTTACTCCTTAAAATTATGATTATGCATTTGGGGACAAGAAGTTAGTTTTCTGATCTTCATTGGACTCATTTCAATTCCAGATTCCTTTTTGGTATATTGGATTTTGTTGATTAACGGAGTGTCTCAATGAGTAAGAAACAAGGTATTTATACTTCTCATTCCTCATTTACGTGTCCCACAGTTCATATTTCTAGTGTTATTAATTTTTATGACCATTCTTACTCCTTAAAATTATGAATTATGCATTTGGGGACAAGAAGTTAGTTTTCTGATCTTCATTGGACTCATTTCATTCCAGATTCCTCTTTTTGGTATATTGGATTTGTTGATTAACGGAGTGTCTCAATGAGTAAGAAACAAGGTATTTATACTTCTCATTCCTCATTTACGTGTCCCACAGTTCATATTTCTAGTGTTATTAATTTTATGACCATTCTTACTCCTTAAAATTATGCATTATGCATTAGGGGACAAGAAGTTAGTTTTCTGATCTTCATTGGACTCATTTCATTCCAGATTCCTCTTTTTGGTATATTGGATTTTGTTGATTAACGGTGTGTCTCAATGAGTAAGAAACAAGGTATTTATACTTCTCATTCCTCATTTACGTGTCCCACAGTTCATATTTCTAGTGTTATTAATTTTTATGACCATTCTTACTCCTTAAAATTATGATTATGCATTTGGGGACAAGAAGTTAGTTTTCTGATCTTCATTGGACTCATTTCAGTTCCAGATTCCTCTTTTTGGTATATTGGATTTTGTTGATTAACGGTGTGTCTCAATGAGTAAGAAACAAAGGTATTTATACTTCTCATTCCTCATTTACGTGTCCCACAGTTCATATTTCTAGTGTTATTAATTTTATGACCATTCTTACTCCTTAAAATTATGCATTATGCATTTGGGGACAAGAAGTTAGTTTTCTGATCTTCATTGGACTCATTTCAGTTCCAGATTCCTCTTTTTGGTATATGGATTTTGTGATAACGGTGTCTCAATGAGTAAGAAACAAGGTATTTATACTTCTCATTCCTCATTTACGTGTCCCACAGTTCATATTTCTAGTGTTATTAATTTTATGACCATTCTTACTCCTTAAAATTATGCATTATGCATTAGGGGACAAGAAGTTAGTTTTCTGATCTTCATTGGACTCATTTCAGTTCCAGATTCCTCTTTTTGGTATATTGGATTTTGTTGATTAACGGTGTGTCTCAATGAGTAAGAAACAAGGTATTTATACTTCTCATTCCTCATTTACGTGTCCCACAGTTCATATTTCTAGTGTTATTAATTGTTATGACCATTCTTACTCCTTAAAATTATGCATTATGCATTAGGGGACAAGAAGTTAGTTTTCTGATCTTCATTGGACTCATTTCAGTTCCAGATTCCTCTTTTTGGTATATTGGATTTTGTTGATTAACGGTGTGTCTCAATGAGTAAGAAACAAGGTATTTATGCTTCTCATTCCTCATTTACGTGTCCCACAGTTCATATTTCTAGTGTTATTAATTTTATGACCATTCTTACTCCTTAAAATTATGCATTATGCATTAGGGACAAGAAGTTAGTTTTCTGATCTTCATTGGACTAATTTCAGTTCCAGATTCTTCTTTTTGGTATATTGGATTTTGTTGATTAACGGTGTGTCTCAATGAGTAAGAAACAAGGTATTTATACTTCTCATTCCTCATTTACGTGTCCCACAGTTCATATTTCTAGTGTTATTAATTTTTATGACCATTCTTACTCCTTAAAATTATGAATTATGCATTTGGGGACAAGAAGTTAGTTTTCTGATCTTCATTGGACTCATTTCATTCCAGATTCCTCTTTTTGGTATATTGGATTTTGTTGATTAACGGTGTGTCTCAATGAGTAAGAAACAAGGTATTTATACTTCTCATTCCTCATTTACGTGTCCCACAGTTCATATTTCTAGTGTTATTAATTTTTATGACCATTCTTACTCCTTAAAATTATGAATTATGCATTTGGGGACAAGAAGTTAGTTTTCTGATCTTCATTGGACTCATTTCAATTCCAGATTCCTCTTTTTGGTATATTGGATTTTGTTGATTAACGGAGTGTCTCAATGAGTAAGAAACAAAGTATTTATACTTCTCATTCCTCATTTACGTGTCCCACAGTTCATATTTCTAGTGTTATTAATTTTTATGACCATTCTTACTCCTTAAAATTATGCATTATGCATTGGGGACAAGAAGTTAGTTTTTCTGATCTTCATTGGACTCATTTCAGTTCCAGATTCCTCTTTTTGGTATATGGATTTTGTTGATTAACGTGTGTCTCAATGAGTAAAAACAAGTATTTATGCTTCTCATTCCTCATTTAGGTGTCCCACAGTTCATATTTCTAGTGTTATTAATTTTTATGACCATTCTTACTCCTTAAATTATGATTATGCATTTGGGGACAAGAAGTTAGTTTTCTATCTTCATTGGACTCATTTCAGTTCCAGATTCTTTTTGGTATATTGGATTTGTTGATTAACGAGTGTCTTAATGATAAGAAACAAAGTATTTATCTTCTCATTCCTCATTTAGGTGTCCCACAGTTCATATTTCTAGTGTTATTAATTTTTATGACCATTCTTACTCCTTAAAATTATGATTATGCATTTGGGGACAAGAAGTTAGTTTTCTGATCTTCATTGGACTCATTTCAGTTCCAGATTCCTCTTTTTGGTATATCGGTGTGTCTCAATGAGTAAGAAACAAGGTATTTATACTTCTCATTCCTCATTTACGTGTCCCACAGTTCATATTTCTAGTGTTATTAATTGTTATGACCATTCTTACTCCTTAAAATTATGCATTATGCATTGGGGACAAGAAGTTAGTTTTCTGATCTTCATTGGACTCATTTCAGTTTCAGATTCCTCTTTTTAGTATATGGATTTTGTTGATTAACGTGTGTCTCAATGAGTAAGAAACAAGGTATTTATACTTCTCATTCCTCATTTACGTGTCCCACAGTTCATATTTCTAGTGTTATTAATTGTTATGACCATTCTTACTCCTTAAAATTATGCATTATGCATTAGGGGACAAGAAGTTAGTTTTCTGATCTTCATTGGACTAATTTCAGTTCCAGATTCTTCTTTTTGGTATATTGGATTTTGTTGATTAACGGTGTGTCTCAATGAGTAAGAAACAAGGTATTTATGCTTCTCATTCCTCATTTAGGTGTCCACAGTGCATATTTCTAGTGTTATTAATTTTATGACCATTCTTACTCCTTAAAATTATGCATTATGCATTAGGGGACAAGAAGTTAGTTTTTGATCTTCATTGGACTAATTTCAGTTCCAGATTCTTCTTTTTGGTATATTGGATTTTGTTGATTAACGGTGTGTCTCAATGAGTAAGAAACAAGGTATTTATACTTCTCATTCCTCATTTACGTGTCCACAGTCATATTTCTAGTGTTATTAATTTTTATGACCATTCTTACTCCTTAAAATTATGAATTATGCATTTGGGGACAAGAAGTTAGTTTTTTGATCTTCATTGGACTAATTTCAATTCCAGATTCTCTTTTTGGTATATTGGATTTTGTTGATTAACGGAGTGTCTCAATGAGTAAGAAACAAGGTATTTATACTTCTCATTCCTCATTTACGTGTCCCACAGTTCATATTTCTAGTGTTATTAATTTTTATGACCATTCTTACTCCTTAAAATTATGAATTATGCATTTGGGGACAAGAAGTTAGTTTTCTGATCTTCATTGGACTCATTTCAATTCCAGATTCCTCTTTTTGGTATATTGGATTTTGTTGATTAACGGAGTGTCTCAATGAGTAAGAAACAAAGTATTTATACTTCTCATTCCTCATTTACGTGTCCCACAGTTCATATTTCTAGTGTTATTAATTTTTATGACCATTCTTACTCCTTAAAATTATGCATTATGCATTTGGGACAAGAAGTAGTTTTCTGATCTTCATTAGACTCATTTCAGTTCCAGATTCCTCTTTTTGGAATATCGGATTTTGTGAATGAACAGTGTCTCGTAATGAGTAAGAAACAAGGTATTTATGCTTCTTATTCCTCATTTAGGTGTCCCACAGTGCATATTTCTAGTGGTATTCATTGTTATGACCAGTCTTACTCTTTAAATTTTGTTTATGCATTTGGGGACATGAAGTTTCTTTTCTAACTTTATAGGAATCATTTTAGTTCCAGATTGCAGTTTTTGGCCTATAGGATTTTGTTGATTAACGATGTCTCTCAATAAATGAAAAATAATGTATTTATGCTTCTCATTCCTCATTTAGGTGTCCCACAGTTCATATTTCTAGTGTTATTAATTTTTATGACCATTCTTACTCCTTAAAATTATGAATTATGCATTTGGGGACAAGAAGTTAGTTTTCTGATCTTCATTGGACTCATTTCAGTTCCAGATTCCTCTTTTTGGTATATCGGTGTGTCTCAATGAGTAAGAAACAAGGTATTTATACTTCTCATTCCTCATTTACGTGTCCCACAGTTCATATTTCTAGTGTTATTAATTGTTATGACCATTCTTACTCCTTAAAATTATGCATTATGCATTAGGGGACAAGAAGTTAGTTTTCTGATCTTCATTGGACTCATTTCAGTTTCAGATTCCTCTTTTTAGTATATTGGATTTTGTTGATTAACGGTGTGTCTCAATGAGTAAGAAACAAGGTATTTATACTTCTCATTCCTCATTTACGTGTCCCACAGTTCCTATTTCTAGTGTTATTAATTGTTATGACCATTCTTACTCCTTAAAATTATGCATTATGCATTAGGGGACAAGAAGTTAGTTTTCTGATCTTCATTGGACTAATTTCAGTTCCAGATTCTTCTTTTTGGTATATTGGATTTTGTTGATTAACGGTATGTCTCAATGAGTAAGAAACAAGGTATTTATGCTTCTCATTCCTCATTTAGGTGTTCCACAGTGCATATTTCTAGTGTTATTAATTTTTATGACCATTCTTACTCCTTAAAATTATGCATTATGCATTAGGGGACAAGAAGTTAGTTTTTTGATCTTCATTGGACTAATTTCAGTTCCAGATTCTTCTTTTTGGTATATTGGATTTTGTTGATTAACGGTGTGTCTCAATGAGTAAGAAACAAGGTATTTATACTTCTCATTCCTCATTTACGTGTCCCACAGTTCATATTTCTAGTGTTATTAATTTTTATGACCATTCTTACTCCTTAAAATTATGAATTATGCATTTGGGGACAAGAAGTTAGTTTTCTGATCTTCATTGGACTCATTTCAATTCCAGATTCCTCTTTTTGGTATATTGGATTTTGTTGATTAACGGAGTGTCTCAATGAGTAAGAAACAAGGTATTTATACTTCTCATTCCTCATTTACGTGTCCCACAGTTCATATTTCTAGTGTTATTAATTTTTATGACCATTCTTACTCCTTAAAATTATGATTATGCATTTGGGGACAAGAAGTTAGTTTTCTGATCTTCATTGGACATATTTCAATTCCAGATTCCTCTTTTGGTATATTGGATTTTGTTGATTAACGGATGTTCTCAATGAGTAAGAAAAAAGTATTTATACTTCTCATTCCTCATTTAGTGTCCCACAGTTCATATTTCTAGTGTTATTAATTTTTATGACCATTCTTACTCTTTAAAATTTTGATTATGCATTTGGGGACAAGAAGTTAGTTTTTCTGATCTTCATTAGGATCATTTCAGTTCCAGATTCCTCTTTTTGGTATATGGATTTTGTTGATTAACGTGTCTCTAATGAGTAAGAAACAAGGTATTTATGCTTTCATTCCTCATTTAGGTGTCCCACAGTTCATATTTCTAGTGTTATTATTTTTATGACCATTCTTACTCTTTAAAATTATGAATTATGCATTTGGGGACAAGAAGTTAGTTTTCTGATCTTCATTGGAATCATTTCAGTTCCAGATTCCACTTTTTGGTATATTGGATTTTGTTGATTAACGGTGTCTCTCAATGAGTAAGAAAATAAGTATTTATGCTTCTCATTCCTCATTTAGGTGTCCCACAGTTCATATTTCTAGTGTTATTAATTTTTATGACCATTCTTACTCCTTAAAATTATGAATTATGCATTTGGGGACAAGAAGTTAGTTTTCTGATCTTCATTGGACTCATTTCAGTTCCAGATTCCTCTTTTTGGTATATCGGTGTGTCTCAATGAGTAAGAAACAAGGTATTTATACTTCTCATTCCTCATTTACGTGTCCCACAGTTCATATTTCTAGTGTTATTAATTGTTATGACCATTCTTACTCCTTTAAAATTATGCATTATGCATTAGGGGACAAGAAGTTAGTTTTCTGATCTTCATTGGACTCATTTCAGTTTCAGATTCCTCTTTTTAGTATATTGGATTTTGTTGATTAACGGTGTGTCTCAATGAGTAAGAAACAAGGTATTTATACTTCTCATTCCTCATTTACGTGTCCCACAGTTCCTATTTCTAGTGTTATTAATTGTTATGACCATTCTTACTCCTTAAAATTATGCATTATGCATTAGGGGACAAGAAGTTAGTTTTCTGATCTTCATTGACTAATTTCAGTTCCAGATTCTTCTTTTTGGTATATGGATTTTGTGATTAACGGTGTTCTCAATGAGTAAGAAACAAGGTATTTATGCTTCTCATTCCTCATTTAGGTGTTCCACAGTGCATATTTCTAGTGTTATTAATTTTATGACCATTCTTACTCCTTAAAATTATGCATTATGCATTAGGGGACAAGAAGTTAGTTTTTTGATCTTCATTGGACTAATTTCAGTTCCAGATTCTTCTTTTTGGTATATTGGATTTTGTTGATTAACGGTGTGTCTCAATGAGTAAGAAACAAGGTATTTATACTTCTCATTCCTCATTTACGTGTCCCACAGTTCATATTTCTAGTGTTATTAATTTTTATGACCATTCTTACTCCTTAAAATTATGCATTATGCATTTGGGGACAAGAAGTTAGTTTTCTGATCTTCATTGGACTCATTTCAATTCCAGATTCCTCTTTTTGGTAATTGGATTTTGTTGATTAACGGAGTGTCTCAATGAGTAAGAAACAAGGTATTTATACTTCTCATTCCTCATTTAGTGTCCCACAGTTCATATTTCTAGTGTTATTAATTTTTATGACCATTCTTACTCCTTAAAATTATGCATTATGCATTTGGGGACAAGAAGTAGTTTTCTGATCTTCATTGACTATTTCAGTTCCAGATTCCTTTTTGGTATATGGATTTTGTGATTAACGGTGTCTCTAATGAGTAAGAAACAAGGTATTTATGCTTCTATTCCTCATTTAGGTGTCCCACAGTCATATTTCTAGTGTATTAATTGTTATGACCAGTCTTACTCTTTTAAAATTTTGTTTTATGCATTTGGGGACAGAAGTTTTTTTCTACTTCATTGGATCAATTTAGTTCCAGATTCTTTTTGGTATAGGATTTTGTTGATTAACGATGTCTCTAATATAAGAAAAATGTATTTATGCTTCTCATTCCTCATTTAGGTGTCCCACAGTTCATATTTCTAGTGTTATTAATTTTTATGACCATTCTTACTCCTTAAAATTATGAATTATGCATTTGGGGACAAGAAGTTAGTTTTCTGATCTTCATTGGACTAATTTCAGTTCCAGATTCCACTTTTTGGTATATTGATTTTGTTGATTAACGGTGTCTCTAATGAGTAAGAAACAAGGTATTTATGCTTCTCATTCCTCATTTACGTGTCCCACAGTTCATATTTCTAGTGTTATTAATTTTTATGACCATTCTTACTCTTAAAATTATGCATTATGCATTTGGGGACAAGAAAGTAGTTTTCTGATCTTCATTGGACTCATTTCAGTTCCAGATTCCACTTTTTGGTATATGGATTTTGTTGATTAACGGTGTCTCTCAATGAGTAAAAAAATGTATTTATGCTTCTCATTCCTCATTTAGGTGTCCCATCATATTTCAGTGTATTAATTGTTATGACCATTCTTACTCCTTAAAATTATGCATTATGCATTTGGGGACAAGAAGTTAGTTTTCTGATCTTCATTGGACTATTTCAGTTCCAGATTCCTCTTTTGGTATATTGGATTTTGTTGATTAACGTGTGTCTCAATGAGTAAGAAACAAGGTATTTATACTTCTCATTCCTCATTTACGTGTCCCACAGTTCCTATTTCTAGTGTTATTAATTGTTATGACCATTCTTACTCCTTAAAATTATGCATTATGCATTAGGGGACAAGAAGTTAGTTTTCTGATCTTCATTGGACTATTTCAGTTCCAGATTCTCTTTTTGGTATATTGGATTTTGTTGATTAACGGTGTGTCTCAATGAGTAAGAAACAAGGTATTTATGCTTCTCATTCCTCATTTACGTGTCCACAGTCATATTTCTAGTGTTATTAATTGTTATGACCATTCTTACTCCTTAAAATTATGCATTATGCATTTGGGGACAAGAAAGTAGTTTTCTGATCTTCATTAGACTCATTTCAGTTCCAGATTCCTCTTTTTGGAATATCGGATTTTGTGAATGAACAGTGTCTCGTAATGAGTAAGAAACAAGGTATTTATGCTTCTTATTCCTCATTTAGGTGTCCCACAGTGCATATTTCTAGTGGTATTCATTGTTATGACCAGTCTTACTCTTTTAAATTTTTGTTTTATGCATTTGGGGACATGAAGTTTCTTTTCTAAACTTTATAGGAATCATTTTAGTTCCAGATTCAGTTTTTGGCCTATAGGATTTTGTTGATTAACGATGTCTCTCAATAAATGAAAAATAATGTATTTATGCTTCTCATTCCTCATTTAGGTGTCCCACAATCCATATTTCTAGTGGTATTCATGTTATGACCATTCTTACTCCTAATTGTGCATTGTGCATTTAGGACAAGAAGTAGTTTTCTGATCTTCATTGGACTCATTTCAATTCCAGATTCTTTTTGGTATATGGATTTTGTTGATTAACGGTGTTCTCAATAATAAAAACAAGTATTTATACTTCTCATTCCTCATTTACGTGTCCACAGTTCATATTTCTAGTGTTATTAATTTTTATGACCATTCTTACTCCTTAAAATTGAATTATGCATTTGGGGACAAGAAGTTAGTTTTCTGATCTTCATTGGACTCATTTCAATTCCAGATTCCTCTTTTTGGTATATTGGATTTTGTTGATTAACGGTGTGTCTCAATGAGTAAGAAACAAGGTATTTATGCTTCTCATTCCTCATTTACGTGTCCCACAGTTCATATTTCTAGTGTTATTAATTTTATGACCATTCTTACTCCTTAAAATTATGCATTATGCATTTGGGGACAAGAAAGTAGTTTTCTGATCTTCATTAGACTCATTTCAGTTCCAGATTCCTCTTTTTGGAATATCGGATTTTGTGAATGAACAGTGTCTCGTAATGAGTAAGAAACAAGTATTTATGCTTCTTATCCTCATTTAGGTGTCCCACAGTGCATATTTCTAGTGGTATTCATTGTTATGACCAGTCTTACTCTTTTAAATTTTGTTTTATGCATTTGGGGACATGAAGTTTCTTTTCTAAACTTATAGGAATTATTTTAGTTCCAGATTCAGTTTTTGGCCTATAGGATTTTGTTGATTAACGATGTCTCTCAATAAATGAAAAATAATGTATTTATGCTTCTCATTCCTCATTTAGGTGTCCCACAATCATATTTCTAGTGGTATCATTGTTATGACCATTCTTACTCCTCAAATTTGTGCATTGTGCATTTAGGGACAAGAAGTTAGTTTTCTGATCTTCATTGGACTCATTTCAATTCCAGATTCCTCTTTTTGGTTATTGGATTTTGTTGATTAACGGTGTGTCTCAATGATAAGAAACAAGTATTTATACTTCTCATTCCTCATTTACGTGTCCCACAGTTCCATATTTCTAGTGTTATTAATTGTTATGACCATTCTTACTCCTTAAAATTATGCATTATGCATTAGGGACAAGAAGTTAGTTTTCTGATCTTCATTGGACTAATTTCAGTTCCAGATTCCTCTTTTTGGTATATTGATTTTGTTGATTAACGGTGTGTCTCAATGAGTAAGAAACAAGGTATTTATGCTTCTCATTCCTCATTTAGGTGTTCCACAGTTCATATTTCTAGTGTTATTAATTTTATGACCATTCTTACTCCTTAAAATTATGCATTATGCATTTGGGGACAAGAAAGTAGTTTTCTGATCTTCATTAGACTCATTTCAGTTCCAGATTCCTCTTTTTGGAATATCGGATTTTGTGAATGAACAGTGTCTCGTAATGAGTAAGAAACAAGGTATTTATGCTTCTATTCCTCATTTAGGTGTCCCACATGCATATTTCTAGTGGTATTCATTGTTATGACCAGTCTTACTCTTTTAAATTTTTTTTATGCATTTGGGGACATGAAGTTTCTTTTCTAAACTTTATAGGAATCATTTTAGTTCCAGATTGCAGTTTTTGGCCTATAGGATTTGTTGATTAACGATGTCTCTCAATAAATGAAAAAAATGTATTTATGCTTCTCATTCCTCATTTAGGTTCCCACAATCCATATTTCTAGTGGTATTCAATGTTATGACCATTCTTACTCCTCAAAATTGTGCATTGTGCATTTAGGGACAAGAAGTTAGTTTTCTGATCTTCATTGGACTCATTTCAATTCCAGATTCCTCTTTTTGGTATATTGGATTTTGTTGATTAACGGTGTGTCTCAATGAGTAAGAAACAAGGTATTTATACTTCTCATTCCTCATTTACGTGTCCCACAGTTCATATTTCTAGTGTTATTAATTTTTATGACTATTCTTACTCCTTAAAATTAAGAATTATGCATTTGGGGACAAGAAGTTAGTTTTCTGATCTTCATTGGACTAATTTCAGTTCCAGATTCCTCTTTTTGGTATATTGATTTTGTTGATTAACGGTGTGTCTCAATGAGTAAGAAACAAGGTATTTATACTTCTCATTCCTCATTTACGTGTCCCACAGTTCATATTTCTAGTGTTATTAATTTTTATGACCATTCTTACTCCTTAAAATTATGCATTATGCATTTGGGGACAAGAAAGTAGTTTTCTGATCTTCATTAGACTCATTTCAGTTCCAGATTCCTCTTTTTGGAATATCGGATTTTGTGAATGAACAGTGTCTCGTAATGAGTAAGAAACAAGGTATTTATGCTTCTTATTCCTCATTTAGGTGTCCCACAGTGCATATTTCTAGTGGTATTCATTGTTATGACCAGTCTTACTCTTTTAAATTTTGTTTTATGCATTTGGGGACATGAAGTTTCTTTTCTAAACTTTATAGGAATCATTTTAGTTCCAGATTGCAGTTTTTGGCCTATAGGATTTTGTTGATTAACGATGTCTCTCAATAAATGAAAAATAATGTATTTATGCTTCTCATTCCTCATTTAGGTGTCCCACAATCCATATTTCTAGTGGTATTCATTGTTATGACCATTCTTACTCCTCAAAATTGTGCATTGTGCATTTAGGGACAAGAAGTTAGTTTTCTGATCTTCATTGGATCATTTCAATTCCAGATTCCTCTTTTTGGTATATTGGATTTTGTTGATTAACGTGTGTCTCAATGAGTAAGAAACAAGGTATTTATCTTCTCATTCCTCATTTACGTGTCCCACAGTTCATATTTCTAGTGTTATTAATTTTATGACCATTCTTACTCCTTAAAATTATGCATTATGCATTTGGGGACAAGAAAGTAGTTTTCTGATCTTCATTAGATCATTTCAGTTCCAGATTCCTCTTTTTGATATCGGATTTTGTGATAACAGTGTTCTAATGAGTAAGAAACAAGTATTTATGCTTCTTATTCCTCATTTAGGTGTCCCACAGTGCATATTTCTAGTGTATTCATTGTTATGACCATCTTACTCTTTAAATTTGTTTTATGCATTTGGGGACATGAAGTTTTTTCTATTTATAGAATCATTTAGTTCCAGATTCGTTTTTGGCCTATAGGATTTTGTTGATTAACGTGTCTCTCAATAAATGAAAAAATGTATTTATGCTTCTCATTCCTCATTTAGGTGTCCACAATCCATATTTCTAGTGGTATTCATTGTTATGACCATTCTTACTCCTCAAAATTGTGCATTGTGCATTTAGGACAAGAAGTTAGTTTTCTGATCTTCATTGGACTCATTTCAATTCCAGATTCCTCTTTTTGGTATATTGGATTTTGTTGATTAACGGTGTGTCTCAATGAGTAAGAAACAAGGTATTTATGCTTCTCATTCCTCATTTACGTGTCCCACAGTTCATATTTCTAGTGTTATTAATTTTTATGACCATTCTTACTCCTTAAAATTATGCATTATGCATTTGGGGACAAGAAAGTAGTTTTCTGATCTTCATTAGACTCATTTCAGTTCCAGATTCCTCTTTTTGGAATATCGGATTTTGTGAATGAACAGTGTCTCGTAATGAGTAAGAAACAAGGTATTTATGCTTCTATTCCTCATTTAGGTGTCCCACAGTGCATATTTCTAGTGGTATTCATTGTTATGACCAGTCTTACTCTTTTAAATTTTGTTTTATGCATTTGGGGACATGAAGTTTCTTTTGTAAACTTTAAGGAATCATTTTAGTTCCAGATTCAGTTTTTGGCCTATGGAATTTGTTGATTAACGTGTCTCTCAATAAATTAAAAACAATGTATTTATGCTTCTCATTCCTCATTTAGGTATCCCACAATCCATATTTCTAGTGGTATTCATTGTTATGACCATTCTTACTCATCAAATTTGTGCATTGTGCATTTAGGGACAAGAAGTTAGTTTTCTGATCTTCATTGGACTCATTTCAATTCCAGATTCCTCTTTTTGGTATATTGGATTTTGTTGATTAACGGTGTGTCTCAATGAGTAAGAAACAAGGTATTTATACTTCTCATTCCTCATTTACGTGTCTCACAGTTCATATTTCTAGTGTTATTAATTTTTATGACTATTCTTACTCCTTAAAATTAAGAATTATGCATTTGGGGACAAGAAGTTAGTTTTCTGGTCTTCATTGGACTAATTTCAGTTCCAGATTCCACTTTTTGGTATATTGAATTTTGTTGATTAACGGTGTGTCTCAATGAGTAAGAAACAAGGTATTTATACTTCTCATTCCTCATTTACGTGTCCCACAGTTCATATTTCTGGCGTTATAAATTTTTATGACCATTCTTACTCCTTAAAATTATGCATTATGCATTTGGGGACAAGAAAGTAGTTTTCTGATCTTCATTAGACTCACTTCAGTTCCAGATTCCTCTTTTTGGAATATCGGATTTTGTGAATGAACAGTGTCTCGTAATGAGTAAGAAACAAGGTATTTATGCTTCTTATTCCTCATTTAGGTGTCCCACAGTGCATATTTCCAGTGGTATTCATTGTTATGACCAGTCTTACTCTTTTAGATTTTGTTTTATGCATTTGGGGACATGAAGTTTCTTTTCTAAACTTTATAGGAATCATTTTAGTTCCAGATTGCAGTTTTTGGCCTATAGGATTTTGTTGATTAACGATGCCACTCAATAAATGAAAAATAATGTATTTATGCTTCTCATTCCTCATTTAGGTGTCCCACAATCCATATTTCTAGTGGTATTCATTGTTATGACCATTCTTACTCCTCAAAATTGTGCATTGTGCATTTAGGGACAAGAAGTTAGTTTTCTGATCTTCATTGGAATCATTTCAATTCCAGATTCCTCTTTTTGGTATATTGGATTTTGTTGATTAACGATGTGTCTCAATGAGTAAGAAACAAGGTATTTATACTTCTCATTCCTCATTTACGTGTCCCACAGTTCATATTTCTAGTGTTATTAATTCTTATGACCATTCTTACTCCTTAAAATTATGCATTATGCATTTGGGGACAAGAAAGTAGTTTTCTGATCTTCATTAGATTCATTTCAGTTCCAGATTCCTCTTTTTCGAATATCGGATTTTGTGAATGAACAGTGTCTCGTAATGAGTAAGAAACAAGATATTTATGCTTCTTATTCCTCATTTAGGTGTCCCACAGTGCATATTTCTAGTGGTATTCATTGTTATGACCAGTCTTACTCTTTTAAATTTTGTTTTATGCATTTGGGGACATGAAGTTTATTTTCTAAACTTTATAGAAATCATTTTAGTTCCAGATTACAGTTTTTGGCCTATAGGATTTTGTTGATTAACGATGTCTCTCAGTAAATGAAAAATAATGTATTTCTGCTTCTCATTGCTCATTTAGGTGTCCCACAATCCATATTTCTAGTGGTATTCATTGTTATGACCGTTCTTACTCCTCAAAATTGTGCATTGTGCATTTACGGACAAGAAGTTAGTTTTCTGATCTTCATTGGACTCATTTCAATTCCAGATTCCACTTTTTGGTATATTGGATTTTGTTGATTAACGGTGTGTCTCAATGAGTAAGAAACAAGGTATTTATACTTCTCATTCCTCATTTACGTGTCCCACAGTTCATATTTCTAGCGTTATAAATTTTTATGACCATTCTTACTCCTTAAAATTATGCATTATGCATTTGGGGACAAGAAAGTAGTTTTCTGATCTTCATTAGACTCACTTCAGTTCCAGATTCCTCTTTTTGGAATATCGGATTTTGTGAATGAACAGTGTCTCGTAATGAGTAAGAAACAAGGTATTTATGCTTCTTATTACTCATTTAGGTGTCCCACAGTGCATATTTCTAGTGGTATTCATTGTTATGACCAGTCTTACTCTTTTAAATTTTGTTTTATGCATTTGGGGACATGAAGTTTCTTTTCTAAACTTTATAGGAATCATTTTAGTTCCAGATTGCAGTTTTTGGCCTATAGGATTTTGTTGATTAGCGATGTCTCTCAATAAATGAAAAATAATGTATTTGTGCTTCTCATTCCTCATTTAGGTGTCCCACAATCTATATTTCTAGTGGTATTCATTGTTATGACCATTCTTACTCCTCAAAATTGTGCATTGTGCATTTAGGGACAAGAAGTTAGTTTTCTGATCTTCATTGGACTCATTTCAATTCCAGATTCCTCTTTTTGGTATATTGGATTTTGTTGATTAACGGTGTGTCTCAATGAGTAAGAAACAAGGTATTTATACTTCTCATTCCTCATTTACGTGTCCCACAGTTCATATTTCTAGTGTTATTAATTTTTATGACCATTCTTACTCCTTAAAATTATGCATTATGCTTTTTGGGACAAGAAAGTAGTTTTCTGATCTTCATTGGACTCTTTACAGTTCCAGATTCCACTTTTTGGTATATTGGATTTTGTTGATTAACGGTGTGTCTCAATGAGTAAAAAACAAGGTATTTATGCTTCTCATTCCTCATTTACGTGTCCCACAGTTCATATTTCTAGTGTTATTAATTGTTATGACCATTCTTACTCCTTAAAATTATGCATTATGCATTTGGGGACAAGAAAGTAGTTTTCTGATCTTCATTAGACTCATTTCAGTTCCAGATTCCTCTTTTTGGAATATCGGATTTTGTGAATGAACAGTGTCTCGTAATGATTAAGAAACAAGGTATTTATGCTTCTTATTCCTCATTTAGGTGTCCCACAGTGCATATTTCTAGTGGTATTCATTGTTATGACCAGTCTTACTCTTTTAAATTTTGTTTTATGCATTTGGGGACATGAAGTTTCTTTTCTAAACTTCATAGGAATTATTTTAGTTCCAGATTACAGTTTTTGGCCTATAGGATTTTGTTGATTAACGATGTCTCTCATAAATGAAAAATAATGTATTTATGCTTCTCATTCCTCATTTAGGTGTCCCACAATCCATATTTCTAGTGGTATTCATTGTTATGACCATTCTTACTCCTCAATTTGTGCATTGTGCATTTACGGACAAGAAGTTAGTTTTCTGATCTTCATTGGACTCATTTCAATTCCAGATTCCTCTTTTTGGTATATTGGATTTTGTTGATTAACGGTGTGTCTCAATGAGTAAGAAACAAGGTATTTATACTTCTCATTCCTCATTTACGTGTCCCACAATCCATATTTCTAGTGGTATTCATTGTTATGACCATTCTTACTCCTCAAAATTGTGCATTGTGCATTTAGGGACAAGAAGTTAGTTTTCTGATCTTCATTGGACTCATTTCAATTCCAGATTCCTGTTTTTGGTATATTGGATTTTGTTGATTAACGGGGTGTCTCAAAGAGTAAGAAACAAGGTATTTATACTTCTCATTCCTCATTTAGGTGTCCCACAATCCATATTTCTAGTGGTATTCATTGTTATGACCATTCTTACTCCTCAAAATTGTGCATTGTGCATTTAGGGACAAGAAGTTAGTTTTTTGATCTTCATTGGACTCATTTCAATTCCAGATTCCTCTTTTTGGTATATTGGATTTTGTTGATTAACGGTGTGTCTCAATGAGTAAGAAACAAGGTACTTATACTTCTCATTCCTCATTTACGTGTCCCACAGTTCATATTTCTAGTGTTATTAATTTTTATGACCATTCTTACTCCTTAAAATTATGCATTATGCATTTGGGGACAAGAAAGTAGTTTTCTGATCTTCATTAGACTCATTTCAGTTCCAGATTCCTCTTTTTCGAATATCGGATTTTGTGAATGAACAGTGTCTCGTAATGAGTAAGAAACAAGATATTTATGCTTCTTATTCCTCATTTAGGTGTCCCACAGTGCATATTTCTAGTGGTATTCATTGTTATGACCAGTCTTACTCTTTTAAATTTTGTTTTATGCATTTGGGGACATGAACTTTATTTTCTAAACTTTATAGGAATCATTTTAGTTCCAGATTACAGTTTTTGGCCTATAGGATTTTGTTGATTAACGATGTCTCTCAATAAATGAAAAATAATGTATTTATGCTTCTCATTGCTCATTTAGGTGTCCCACAATCCATATTTCTAGTGGTATTCATTGTTATGACCATTCTTACTCCTCAAAATTGTGCATTGTGCATTTACGGACAAGAAGTTAGTTTTCTGATCTTCATTGGACTCATTTCAATTCCAGATTCTTCTTTTTGGTATATTGGATTTTGTTGATTAACGGTGTGTCTCAATGAGTAAGAAACAAGGTATTTATACTTCTCATTCCTCATTTACGTGTCCCACAGTTCATATTACTAGTGTTATTAATTTTTATGACCATTCTTACTCCTTAAAATTATGAATTATGCATTTGGGGACAAGAAGTTAGTTTTCTGATCTTCATTGGACTCATTTCAGTTCCAGATTCCACTTTTTGGTATATTGGATTTTGTTGATTAACGGTGTCTCTCAATGAGTAAGAAACAAGGTATTTATGCTTCTCATTCCTCATTTAGGTGTTATTAATTGTTATGACCATTCTTACTCCTTAAAATTATGCATTATGCATTTAGGGACAAGAAGTAAGCTTTCTGATCTTCATTGGACTCATTTCAGTGCCAGATTCCTCTTTTTGATATATCGGATTTTGAGGATTGACGGTGTCTCTTAATTGTTATGACAATTCTTACTCTTTAAAATTATGTTTTATGCATTTGGGGAAATGAAGTTTCTTTTCTGCTCTTTAAAGGAATCATTTTAGTTCCAGATTCGAGTTTTTGGCCTATGGGAATTTGTTGATTAACGGTGTCTCTCAATAAATTAAAAACAATGTATTTTTGCTTCTCATTCCTCATTTCGGTGTCTCACAATCCATATTTCTAGAGGTATTCATTGTTATGACCATTCTTACTCCTCAAAATTGTGCATTGTGCATTTAGGGACAAGAAGTTAGTTTTCTGATCTTCATTGGACTCATTTCAATTCCAGATTCCTCTTTTTAGTATATTGGATTCTGTTGATTAACGGTGTGTCTCAATGAGTAAGAAACAAGGTATTTATACTTCTCATTCCTCATTTATGTGTCCCACAGTTCATATTTCTAGTGTTATTAATTTTTATGACTATTCTTACTCCTTAAAATTATGCATTATGCATTTGGGGACAAGAAGTTAGTTTTCTGATCTTCATTGGACTAATTTCAGTTCCAGATTCCTCTTTTTGGTATATTGGATTTTGTTGATTAACGGTGTGTCTCAATGAGTAAGAAACAAGGTATTTATACTTCTCATTCCTCATTTACGTGTCCCACAGTGCATATTTCTAGTGTTATTAATTTTTATGACCATTCTTACTCCTTAAAATTATGCATTATGCATTAGGGGACAAGAAGTTAGTTTTCTGATCTTCATTGGACAAATTTCAGTTCCAGATTCTTCTTTTTGGTATATTGGATTTTGTTGATTAACGGTGTGTCTCAATGAGTAAGAAACAAGGTATTTATGCTTCTCATTCCTCATTTAGGTGTTCCACAGTGCATATTTCTAGTCTTATTAATTGTTATGACCATTCTTACTCCTTAAAATTATGCATTATGCATTTGGGGACAAGAAAGTTGTTTTCTGATCTTCATTAGACTCATTTCAGTTCCAGATTCCTCTTTTTGGAATGTCGGATTTTGTGAATGAACAGTGTCTCGTAATGAGTAAGAAACAAGGTATTTATGCTTCTTATTCCTCATTTAGGTGTCCCACAGTGCATATTTCCAGTGGTATTCATTGTTATGACCAGTCTTACTCTTTTAGATTTTGTTTTATGCATTTGGGGACATGAAGTTTCTTTTCTAAACTTTATAGGAATCATTTTAGTTCCAGATTGCAGTTTTTGGCCTATAGGATTTTGTTGATTAACGATGTCTCTCAATAAATGAAAAATAATGTATTTATGCTTCTCATTCCTTATTTAGGTATCCCACAATCCATATTTCTAGTGGTATTCATTGTTATGACCATTCTTACTCCTCAAAATTGTGCATTGTGCATTTAGGGACAAGAAGTTAGTTTTCTAATATTCATTGGACTCATTTCAATTCCAGATTCCTCTTTTTGGTATATTGGATTTTGTTGATTAACGGTGTGTCTCAATGAGTAAGAAACAAGGTATTTATACTTCTCATTCCTCATTTACGTGTCCCACAGTTCATATTTCTAGTGTTATTAATTTTTATGACCATTCTTACTCCTTAAAATTATGAATTATGCATTTAGGGACAAGAAGTAAGCTTTCTGATCTTCATTGGACTCATTTCAGTGCCAGATTCCTTTTTTTGATATATCGGATTTTGAGGATTAACGGTGTCTCTTAATTGTTATGACAATTCTTACTCTTTAAAATTATGTTTTATGCATTTGGAGAAAATGAAGTTTCTTTTCTGATCTTTAAAGGAATCATTTTAGTTCCAGATTCGAGTTTTTGGCCTATGGGAATTTGTTGATTAACGGTGTCTCTCAATAAATTAAAAACAATGTATTTATGCTTCTCATTCCTCATTTCGGTGTCTCACAATCCATATTTCTAGTGGTATTCATTGTTATGACCATTCTTACTCCTCAAAATTGTGCATTGTGCATTTAGGGACAAGAAGTTAGTTTTCTGATCTTCATTGGACTCATTTCAATTCCAGATTCCTCTTTTTGGAATATTGAATTTTGTTGATAAACGGGGTGTCTCAAAGAGTAAGAAACAAGGTATTTATACTTCTCATTCCTCACTTACGTGTCCCACAGTTCATATTTCTAGTGTTATTAATTTTTTATGACTATTCTTACTCCTTAAAATTATGAATTATGCATTTGGGGACAAGAAGTTAGTTTTCTGATCTTCATTGGACTCATTTCAATTCCAGATTCCTCTTTTTGGTATATTGGATTTTGTTGATTAACAGTGTGTCTCAATGAGTAAGAAACAAGGTATTTATGCTTCTCATTCCTCATTTACGTGTCCCACAGTTCATATTTCTAGTGTTATTAATTTTTATGACCATTCTTACTCCTTAAAATTATGCATTATGCATTTGGGGACAAGAAAGTAGTTTTCTGATCTTCATTAGACTCATTTCAGTTCCAGATTTCTCTTTTCGAATATCGGATTTTGTGAATAACAGTGTCTCGTAATGAGTAAGAAACAAGGTATTTATGCTTCTTATTCCTCATTTAGGTGTCCCACAGTGCATATTTCTAGTGGTATTCATTGTTATGACCAGTCTTACTCTTTAAATTTTGTTTTATGCGTTTGGGGACATGAAGTTTCTTTTCTAAACTTTATAGGAATCATTTTAGTTCCAGATTACAGTTTTTGGCCTATAGGATTTGTTGATTAACGATGTCTCTCAATAAATGAAAAATAATGTATTTATGCTTCTCATTCCTCATTTCGGTGTCTCACAATCCATATTTCTAGTGGTATTCATTGTTATGACCATTCTTACTCCTCAAAATTGTGCATTGTGCATTTAGGGACAAGAAGTTAGTTTTCTGATCTTCATTGGACTCATTTCAATTCCAGATTCCTCTTTTTGGTATATTGGATTTTGTTGATTAACGGTGTGTCTCAATGAGTAAGAAACAAGGTATTTATACTTCTCATTCCTCATTTACGTGTCCCACAGTTCATATTTCTAGTGTTATTAATTTTTATGACCATTCTTACTCCTTAAAATTATGAATTATGCATTTAGGGACAAGAAGTAAGCTTTCTGATCTTCATTGGACTCATTTCAGTGCCAGATTCCTTTTTTTGATATATCGGATTTTGAGATTAACGGTGTCTCTTAATTGTTATGACAATTCTTACTCTTTAAAATTATGTTTTATGCATTTGGAGAAATGAAGTTTCTTTTCTGATCTTTAAAGGAATCATTTTAGTTCCAGATTCGAGTTTTTGGCCTATGGGAATTTGTTGATTAACGGTGTCTCTCAATAAATTAAAAACAATGTATTTATGCTTCTCATTCCTCATTTCGGTGTCTCACAATCCATATTTCTAGTGGTATTCATTGTTATGACCATTCTTACTCCTCAAAATTGTGCATTGTGCATTTAGGGACAAGAAGTTAGTTTTCTGATATTCATTGGACTCATTTCAATTCCAGATTCCTCTTTTGGTATATTGGATTTTGTTGATTAACGGTGTGTCTCAATGAGTAAGAAACAAGGTATTTATACTTCTCATTCCTCATTTACGTGTCCCACAGTTCATATTTCTAGTGTTATTAATTTTTATGACCATTCTTACTCCTTAAAATTATGAATTATGCATTTAGGGACAAGAAGTAAGCTTTCTGATCTTCATTGGACTCATTTCAGTGCCAGATTCCTTTTTTGATATATCGGATTTTGAGGATTAACGGTGTCTCTTAATTGTTATGACAATTCTTACTCTTTAAAATTATGTTTTATGCATTTGGAGAAATGAAGTTTCTTTTCTGATCTTTAAAGGAATCATTTTAGTTCCAGATTCGAGTTTTTGGCCTATGGGAATTTGTTGATTAACGGTGTCTCTCAATAAATTAAAAACAATGTATTTATGCTTCTCATTCCTCATTTCGGTGTCTCACAATCCATATTTCTAGTGGTATTCATTGTTATGACCATTCTTACTCCTCAAAATTGTGCATTGTGCATTTAGGGACAAGAAGTTAGTTTTCTGATCTTCATTGGACTCATTTCAATTCCAGATTCCTCTTTTTGGAATATTGAATTTTGTTGATAAACGGGGTGTCTCAAAGAGTAAGAAACAAGGTATTTATACTTCTCATTCCTCACTTACGTGTCCCACAGTTCATATTTCTAGTGTTATTAATTTTTATGACCATTCTTACTCCTTAAAATTATGCATTATGCATTAGGGGACAAGAAGTTAGTTTTCTGATCTTCATTGGACAAATTTCAGTTCCAGATTCTTCTTTTTGGTATATTGGATTTTGTTGATTAACGGTGTGTCTCAATGAGTAAGAAACAAGGTATTTATGCTTCTCATTCCTCATTTAGGTGTTCCACAGTGCATATTTCTAGTCTTATTAATTGTTATGACCATTCTTACTCCTTAAAATTATGCATTATGCATTTGGGACAAGAAAGTTGTTTTCTGATCTTCATTAGACTCATTTCAGTTCCAGATTCCTCTTTTTGGAATGTCGGATTTTGTGAATGAACAGTGTCTCGTAATGAGTAAGAAACAAGGTATTTATGCTTCTTATTCCTCATTTAGGTGTCCCACAGTGCATATTTCCAGTGGTATTCATTGTTATGACCAGTCTTACTCTTTTAGATTTTGTTTTATGCATTTGGGGACATGAAGTTTCTTTTCTAAACTTTATAGGAATCATTTTAGTTCCAGATTGCAGTTTTGGCCTATAGGATTTTGTTGATTAACGATGTCTCTCAATAAATGAAAAATAATGTATTTATGCTTCTCATTCCTTATTTAGGTATCCCACAATCCATATTTCTAGTGGTATTCATTGTTATGACCATTCTTACTCCTCAAAATTGTGCATTGTGCATTTAGGGACAAGAAGTTAGTTTTCTGATATTCATGGACTCATTTCAATTCCAGATTCCTCTTTTTGGTATATTGGATTTTGTTGATTAACGGTGTGTCTCAATGAGTAAGAAACAAGGTATTTATACTTCTCATTCCTCATTTACGTGTCCCACAGTTCATATTTCTAGTGTTATTAATTTTTATGACCATTCTTACTCCTTAAAATTATGAATTATGCATTTAGGGACAAGAAGTAAGCTTTCTGATCTTCATTGGACTCATTTCAGTGCCAGATTCCTTTTTTTGATATATCGATTTTGAGGATTAACGGTGTCTCTTAATTGTTATGACAATTCTTACTCTTTAAAATTATGTTTTATGCATTTGGGGAAATGAAGTTTCTTTTCTGCTCTTTAAAGGAATCATTTTAGTTCCAGATTCGAGTTTTTGACATATGGGAATTTGTTGATTAACGGTGTCTCTCAATAAATTAAAAACAATGTATTTATGCTTCTCATTCCTCATTTCGGTGTCTCACAATCCATATTTCTAGTGGTATTCATTGTTATGACCATTCTTACTCCTCAAAATTGTGCATTGTGCATTTAGGGACAAGAAGTTAGTTTTCTGATCTTCATTGGACTCATTTCAATTCCAGATTCCTCTTTTTGGTATATTGGATTTTGTTGATTAACGGGGTGTCTCAAAGAGTAAGAAACAAGGTATTTATACTTCTCATTCCTCATTTACGTGTCCCACAGTTCATATTTCTAGTGTTATTAATTTTTATGACTATTCTTACTCCTTAAAATTATGAATTATGCATTTGGGGACAAGAAGTTAGTTTTCTGATCTTCATTGGACTCATTTCAATTCCAGATTCCTCTTTTTGGTATATTGGATTTTGTTGATTAACGGTGTGTCTCAATGAGTAAGAAACAAGGTATTTATGCTTCTCATTCCTCATTTACGTGTCCCACAGTTCATATTTCTAGTGTTATTAATTTTATGACCATTCTTACTCCTTAAAATTATGCATTATGCATTTGGGGACAAGAAAGTAGTTTTCTGATCTTCATTAGACTCATTTCAGTTCCAGATTCCTCTTTTTGAATATCGGATTTTGTGAATGAACAGTGTCTCGTAATGAGTAAGAAACAAGGTATTTATGCTTCTTATTCCTCATTTAGGTGTCCCACAGTGCATATTTCTAGTGGTATTCATTGTTATGACCAGTCTTACTCTTTTAAATTTTGTTTTATGCATTTGGGACATGAAGTTTCTTTTCTAAACTTTATAGGAATCATTTTAGTTCCAGATTCAGTTTTTGGCCTATAGGATTTTGTTGATTAACGATGTCTCTCAATAAATGAAAAATAATGTATTTATGCTTCTCATTCCTCATTTCGGTGTCTCACAATCCATATTTCTAGTGGTATTCATTGTTATGACCATTCTTACTCCTCAAAATTGTGCATTGTGCATTTAGGGACAAGAAGTTAGTTTTCTGATCTTCATTGGACTCATTTCAATTCCAGATTCCTCTTTTTGGTATATTGGATTTTGTTGATTAACGGTGTGTCTCAATGAGTAAGAAACAAGGTATTTATACTTCTCATTCCTCATTTACGTGTCCCACAGTTCATATTTCTAGTGTTATTAATTTTTATGACCATTCTTACTCCTTAAAATTATGAATTATGCATTTGGGGACAAGAAGTAAGCTTTCTGATCTTCATTGGACTCATTTCAGTGCCAGATTCCTCTTTTTGATATATCGGATTTTGAGGATTAACGGTGTCTCTTAATTGTTATGACAATTCTTACTCTTTAAAATTATGTTTTATGCATTTGGGGAAATGAAGTTTCTTTTCTGCTCTTTAAAGGAATCATTTTAGTTCCAGATTCGAGTTTTTGACATATGGGAATTTGTTGATTAACGGTGTCTCTCAATAAATTAAAAACAATGTATTTATGCTTCTCATTCCTCATTTCGGTGTCTCACAATCCATATTTCTAGTGGTATTCATTGTTATGACCATTCTTACTCCTCAAAATTGTGCATTGTGCATTTAGGGACAAGAAGTTAGTTTTCTGATCTTCATTGGACTCATTTCAATTCCAGATTCCTCTTTTTGGTATATTGGATTTTGTTGATTAACGGGGTGTCTCAAAGAGTAAGAAACAAGGTATTTATACTTCTCATTCCTCATTTACGTGTCCCACAGTTCATATTTCTAGTGTTATTAATTTTTATGACTATTCTTACTCCTTAAAATTATGAATTATGCATTTGGGGACAAGAAGTTAGTTTTCTGATCTTCATTGGACTCATTTCAATTCCAGATTCCTCTTTTTGGTATATTGGATTTTGTTGATTAACAGTGTGTCTCAATGAGTAAGAAACAAGGTATTTATGCTTCTCATTCCTCATTTACGTGTCCCACAGTTCATATTTCTAGTGTTATTAATTTTTATGACCATTCTTACTCCTTAAAATTATGCATTATGCATTTGGGGACAAGAAAGTAGTTTTCTGATCTTCATTAGACTCATTTCAGTTCCAGATTCCTCTTTTTCGAATATCGGATTTTGTGAATGAACAGTGTCTCGTAATGAGTAAGAAACAAGGTATTTATGCTTCTTATTCCTCATTTAGGTGTCCCACAGTGCATATTTCTAGTGGTATTCATTGTTATGACCAGTCTTACTCTTTTAAATTTGTTTTATGCGTTTGGGGACATGAAGTTTCTTTTCTAAACTTTATAGGAATCATTTTAGTTCCAGATTACAGTTTTTGGCCTATAGGATTTTGTTGATTAACGATGTCTCTCAATAAATGAAAAATAATGTATTTATGCTTCTCATTCCTCATTTCGGTGTCTCACAATCCATATTTCTAGTGGTATTCATTGTTATGACCATTCTTACTCCTCAAAATTGTGCATTGTGCATTTAGGGACAAGAAGTTAGTTTTCTGATCTTCATTGGACTCATTTCAATTCCAGATTCCTCTTTTTGGTATATTGGATTTTGTTGATTAACGGTGTGTCTCAATGAGTAAGAAACAAGGTATTTATACTTCTCATTCCTCATTTACGTGTCCCACAGTTCATATTTCTAGTGTTATTAATTCTTATGACCATTCTTACTCCTTAAAATTATGAATTATGCATTTGGGGACAAGAAGTAAGCTTTCTGATCTTCATTGGACTCATTTCAGTGCCAGATTCCTCTTTTTGATATATCGGATTTTGAGGATTAACGGTGTCTCTTAATTGTTATGACAATTCTTACTCTTTAAAATTATGTTTTATGCATTTGGGGAAAATAAGTTTCTTTTCTGATCTTTAAAGGAATCATTTTAGTTCCAGATTCGAGTTTTGGCATATGGGAATTTGTTGATTAACGGTGTCTCTCAATAAATTAAAAACAATGTATTTATGCTTCTCATTCCTCATTTCGGTGTCTCACAATCCATATTTCTAGTGGTACATTGTTATGACCATTCTTACTCCTCAAAATTGTGCATTGTGCATTTAGGGACAAGAAGTTAGTTTTCTGATCTTCATTGGACTCATTTCAATTCCAGATTCCTCTTTTTGGTATATTGGATTTTGTTGATTAACGGTGTGTCTCAATGAGTAAGAAACAAGGTATTTATACTTCTCATTCCTCATTTACGTGTCCCACAGTTCATATTTCTAGTGTTATTAATTTTTTATGACTATTCTTACTCCTTAAAATTATGAATTATGCATTTGGGGACAAGAAGTTAGTTTTCTGATCTTCATTGGACTCATTTCAATTCCAGATTCCTCTTTTTGGTATATTGGATTTTGTTGATTAACGGTGTGTCTCAATGAGTAAGAAACAAGGTATTTATGCTTCTCATTCCTCATTTACGTGTCCCACAGTTCATATTTCTAGTGTTATTAATTTTTATGACCATTCTTACTCCTTAAAATTATGCATTATGCATTTGGGGACAAGAAAGTAGTTTTCTGATCTTCATTAGACTCATTTCAGTTCCAGATTCCTCTTTTTCGAATATCGGATTTTGTGAATGAACAGTGTCTCGTAATGAGTAAGAAACAAGGTATTTATGCTTCTTATTCCTCATTTAGGTGTCCCACAGTGCATATTTCTAGTGGTATTCATTGTTATGACCAGTCTTACTCTTTTAAATTTTGTTTTATGCATTTGGGGACATGAAGTTTTTTTCTAAACTTTATAGGAATCATTTTAGTTCCAGATTACAGTTTTTGGCCTATAGGATTTTGTTGATTAACGATGTCTCTCAATAAATGAAAAATAATGTATTTATGCTTCTCATTCCTCATTTAGGTGTCCCACAATCCATATTTCTAGTGGTATTCATTGTTATGACCATTCTTACTCCTCAAAATTGTGCATTGTGCATTTAGGGACAAGAAGTTAGTTTTCTGATCTTCATTGGACTCATTTCAATTCCAGATTCCTCTTTTTGGTATATTGGATTTTGTTGATTAACGGTGTGTCTCAATGAGTAAGAAACAAGGTATTTATACTTCTCATTCCTCATTTTACGTGTCCCACAGTTCATATTTCTAGTGTTATTAATTTTTATGACCATTCTTACTCCTTAAAATTATGAATTATGCATTTAGGGACAAGAAGTAAGCTTTCTGATCTTCATTGGACTCATTTCAGTGCCAGATTCCTTTTTTGATATATCGGATTTTTGAGGATTAACGGTGTCTCTTAATTGTTATGACAATTCTTACTCTTTAAAATTATGTTTTATGCATTTGGGGAAATGAAGTTTCTTTTCTGCTCTTTAAAGGAATCATTTTAGTTCCAGATTCGAGTTTTTGACATATGGGAATTTGTTGATTAACGGTGTCTCTCAATAAATTAAAAACAATGTATTTATGCTTCTCATTCCTCATTTCGGTGTCTCACAATCCATATTTCTAGTGGTATTCATTGTTATGACCATTCTTACTCCTCAAAATTGTGCATTGTGCATTTAGGGACAAGAAGTTAGTTTTCTGATCTTCATTGGACTCATTTCAATTCCAGATTCCTCTTTTTGGTATATTGGATTTTGTTGATTAACGGGTGTCTCAAGAGTAAGAAACAAGGTATTTATACTTCTCATTCCTCATTTACGTGTCCCACAGTTCATATTTCTAGTGTTATTAATTTTTATGACTATTCTTACTCCTTAAAATTATGCATTATGCATTTGGGGACAAGAAGTTAGTTTTCTGATCTTCATTGGACTCATTTCAATTCCAGATTCCTCTTTTTGGTATATTGGATTTTGTTGATTAACGTGTGTCTCAATGAGTAAGAAACAAGGTATTTATGCTTCTCATTCCTCATTTA
>FNXX01000051.1:0-104550 GCA_900108845.1 Iljinskaea planisiliqua | reverse complement strand
ATGAATGAGAAACAAGGTATTTATGCTTGTCATTCTTCGTTTAGGTGTCCCACAATGCATATTTCTAGTGGTATTCATTATTGTTATGACCATTCTTACTCTTTAAAATTCTGTTTTATGCATTTGGGGACATGAAGTACATTTTCTTGTCATTAGTGGGACTTTATTTGATATTTCCAGATTTCTTTTTTTTTGGTGTATTGGAATTGGTTGATTAACGGTGTCTCCCAATGAATGAAAAACAATGTATTTTATGTTTCCATTCCTCATCCATGTGTCCCATAATGCATATTTCTAGTGGTATTCATTGTTATGACCATTCTTACTCTTTAAAATTTCGTTTTAATGCATTTGGGTACATGAAGTTTTTTTCTCATCTTCATTGGACACATTTCAGTACCTGATTCCTCTTTTTGGTATATTAGATTAAGTTGGTTAACTGTGTCTCCCAATGAATGAGAAACAATGTAATTATGCTCCTCATTCTTCATTTAGGTGTCCCACAATGTATATTTTTAGTATTATTCATTGTTATGACCATTCTTACTCTTTAAAATTCTGTTTTATGCATTTGGGGACATGACGTATCTTTTCTAGTCTTCATGGGACTCATTTTAGTTCCAGATTCCATTTTTTGGTGTATTAGATTTGGTTGATTAACGGTGTCTCCCAATGAATGAGAAACAATGTATTTATGTTTCTGATTCCTCAATCATTTGTCCCATAATGCATATTTCTAGTGGTATTCATTGTTATGACCATTTTTACTCTTTACAATTCTGTTTTATGCATTTGGGTAAATGAAATTCATTTTCTGATCTTCATTGGAGTCATTTTAATTCCAGATTCCTCTTTTTGGTATATTGGATTTGGTTGATTAACTGTCTCTCCCAATGAATGACAAACAAGGTATTTATGCTCGTTATTCTTCGTTTAGGTGTCCCACAATGCATATTTCTAGTGTTATTCATTATTTTGACCATTCTTACTCTTTAAAATTCTGTTTTATGCATTTGGGGACATGAAGTACATTTTCTGGTCATCATGGGAGTCACTTTTATTCCAGATTCTTTTTTTTGGTGTATTGGATTTGGTTGATTAACAGTGTCTCCCAATGAATGAGAAACAATGTATTTATGTTTCTCATTCCTCAATTATGTGTCCCATAATGCATATTTCTAGTGGTATTCATTGTTATGACTATTCTTACTCTTTAAAGTTCATTTTTATGCATTTGAGTACATGAAGTTTTTTTCTGATCATCATTGGACTCATTTCATTTCCAGATTCCTCTTTTTGGTATATTAGATATTGTTGATTAACTGTGTCTCCCAATGAATGATAAACAATGTATTTATGCTCGTCATTCTTCATTTAGGTGTCCCACAATGCATATTTTTAGTGGTATTCATTTTTATGACCATTTTTACTCTTTAAAATTCTGTTTTTATGCATTTGGGGACATGAAGTACCTTTTCTAGTCTTCATGAGACTCATTTTGGTTCCAGATTCCACTTTTTGGTGTATTGGATTTGGTTGATTAACGGTGTCTCCCAATGAATGAGAAACACTGTATTTATGTTTCTCATTCCTCAGTCATGTGTCCCATAATGCATATTTCTAGTGGTATTCATTGTTCCAGACCATTCTTACCCTTTAAAATTCTTTTTTATGCATTTGGGTATATGAAGTTCATTTTCTGATATTCATTAGACTCCTTTCAGTTCTAGATTACTGTTTTTGGTATATTGGATTTGGTTGATTAACTTTGTCTCAAAATGAATGAGAAACAAGGTATTTATGCTCGTTATTCTTCGTTTTGGTGTCCCACAATGCATATTTCTAGTGGTATTCATTGTTATGACCATTTTTACTCTTTAAAATTCTGTTTTATGCATTTGGGGACACGAAGTACATTTTCTGGTCATTATGGGACTCATTTTAATTCCAGATTCCTTTTTTGGTATATTGGATTTCGTTGATTAACAGTGTCTCCGAATGAATGAGAAACAATGTATTTATGTTTCTCATTCCTCAATTATGTGTCCCTTAATGCATATTTCTAGTGGTATTCATTGTTATGACCATTCTTACTCTTTAAAATTCTGTTTTATGCATTTGAGTACATGAAGTTTTTTTCTGATCTTCATTGGACTCATTTCAGTTCCTGATTCCTCTTTTTGGTATATTGGATTTGGTTGATTAACTGTGTCTCCCAATAAATGAGAAACAATGTATTTATGCGCGTCATTCTTCATTTAGGTGTCCTACAATGCATATTTCTAGTGGTATTCATTGTTATGACTATTCTTACTCTTTAAAATTATGTTCGATGCATTTGGGGACATGAAGTACCTTTTCTGGTCTTCATTGGACTCATTTTAGTTCCAGATTCCACTTTTTGGTGTATTGGATTTGGTTGATTAACGGTGTCACCCAATGAATGAGAAACAATTTATTTATGTTTCTCATTCCTCAGTTATGTGTCCCATAATGCATATTTATAGTGGTATTCATTGTTATGACCATTCTTACTCTTTAAAACTCTGTTTTATGCATTTGGGTACATGAAGTTTTTTTCTAATCTTTATTGGACACATTTCAGTACCTGATGCATCTTTCTGGTATATTGGATTAAGTTGATTAACGGTGTCTCCCAATGAATGAAAAACAACGTATTTATGCTCCTCATTCTTCATTTAGGTGTTACACAATGCATATTTCTAGTGGTATTCATTGTTATGACCATTCTTACTCTTTAAAATTCTGTTTGATGCATTTGGGGACATGAAGTACCTTTTCAGGTCTTCATTGAACTCATTTTAGTTCCAGATTCCACTTTTTGGTGTATTGGATTTGGTTGATTAACGGTGTCTCCCAATGAATGAGAAACAATGTATTTATGTTTCTCATTCCTCAATCATGTGTCCCATAATGCATATTTCTAGTGGTATTCATTGTTATCACCACTCTTACTCTTTAAAATTCTGGTTTATGCATTTGGGTACAAGAAGTTCATTTTCTGATCTTCATTGGACTCATTTCAGTTCCAGATTCCTCTTTATGGTATATTGGATTTGGTTGATTAACTGTGTCTCCCAATGAATGAGAAACAAGGTATTTATGCTCGTCATTCTTCGTTTTGGTGTCCCACAATGCATATTTCTAGTGGTATTCACTGTTATGACCATTTTTACTCTTTAAAATTCTGTTTTATGCATATGGGGAGGTGAAGTACCTTTTCTGGTCTACATTGGACTCATTTCAGTTCCAGATTCCTCTTTTTCGTATATTGGTTTGGTTGATTAACTGTGTTTCCTAATGAATGGGAAACAATGTATTTATGCTCGTCATTCTTCATTTAGGTGTCCTACAATGCATATTTCAAGTGGTATTCATTGGTATGACCATTCTTACTCTTTGAAAATCTGTTTTATGCATTTGAGGACATGAAGTTCCTTTTCTGATTATCATTGCACTCATTTCTGTTCCAGATTCCTTTTTTTGATAAGTTGGAGTTGGTTGATTAACAGTGTCTCCCAATGAATGAGAAACACGGTATTTATGCTTTTCATTCTTCATTTTGGTGTCCCACACTGGATATTTCTAGTGGTATTCGTTGTTAAACCCATTCTTACTCTTTAAAATTCTGCTTTAGGCATTTGCGGACATGAAGTTCCTTTTCTGATCATCATTGGACTTTTTTTAGTTTCGGATTACACTTTTTGGTCTATTGGATTAAGTTGATTAATGGTGTCTCCGAATGAATGAGCAACAATGTATGTATGCTTCTCATTCCTCTTTTAGGGGTCCCCAATGCATATTTCTAGTGGTAATCATTGTTATGACAATTCTTACTCTTTAAAATTCTGTTTTATGCATATGGGGACATGAAGTACCTTTTCTGGTCTTCATGGGACTCATTTTAGTTCCAGATTCTACTTTTTAGTGTATTGGATTTGGTTGATTAACGGTGTCACCCAATGAATGAGAAACAATGTATTTATGTTTCTCATTCCTCAGTTATGTGTCCCATAATGCATATTTATAGTGGTATTTAGTGTTATGACAATTCTTACTCTTTAAAACTCTGTTTTATGCATTTGGGGACATGAAGTTCCTTTTCTGATCATCATTGCACTCATTTCAGTTCCATTTATGTTTCTCATTCCTCAAGTATGTGTCCCTTAATGCATATTTCTAGTGGTATTCATTGTTATGACCATTCTTATTCTTTAAAATTCTGTTTTATGCATTTGAGTACATGAAGTTTTTTTCTGATCTTTATTGGACTTATTTCAGTTCCAGATCCCTCTTTTTGGTATATTGGATTTGGTTGATTAACTGTGTCTCCCAATGAATGAGAAATAATGTATTTATGCGCGTCATTCTTCATTTAGGTGTCCTACAATGCATATTTCTAGTGGTATTCATTGTTATGACCATTCTTACTCTTTAAAATTCTGTTTTTTGCATTTGGGGACATGACATACCTTTTCTGGTCTTCATGGGACTCATTTTAGTTCCAGATTCCACTTTTTGGTGTATTAGATTTGGTTGATTAACGGTGTCTCCCAATGAATGAGAAACAATGTATTTATGTTTCTGATTCCTCAATCATTTGTCCCATAATGCATATTTCTAGTGGTATTCATTGTTATGACCATTTTTACTCTTTACAATTCTGTTTTATGCATTTGGGTAAATGAAATTCATTTTCTGATCTTCATCGGAGTCATTTTAGTTCCAGATTCCTCTTTTTGGTATATTGGATTTGATTGATTAACTGTCTCTCCCAATGAATGACAAACAAGGTATATATGCTCGTTATTCTTCGTTTAGGTGTCCCACAATGCACATTTCTAGTGTTATTTATTGTTATGATCATTCTTACTCTTTCAAATTCTGTTTTATGCATTTGGGGACATGAAGTACATTTTCTGGTCACCATGGGAGTCATTTTTATTCCAGATTCCTTTTTTTGGTGTATTGGATTTGGTTGATTAACAGTGTCTCCCAATGAATGAGAAACAATGTATTTATGTTTCTCATTCCTCAATTATGTGTCCCATAATGCATATTTCTAGTGGTATTCATTGTTATGACTATTCTTACTCTTTAAAGTTCTGTTTTATGCATTTGAGTAAATGAAGTTTTTTTCTGATCTTCATTGGACTCATTTCATTTCCAGATTCCTCTTTTTGGTATATTGGATATTGTTGATTAACTGTGTCTCCCAATGAATGAGAAACAATGTATTTTTGCTCGTTATTCTTCGTTTAGGTATCCCACAATGCACATTTCTAGTGTTATTTATTGTTATGACCATTCTTACTCTTTCAAATTCTGTTTTATGCATTTGGGGACATGAAGTACATTTTCTGGTCATCATAGGAGTCATTTTTATTCCAGATTCCTTTTTTTGGTGTATTGGATTTGGTTGATGAACAGTGTCTCCCAATGAATGAGAAACAATGTATTTATGTTTCTCATTCCTCAATTATGTGTCCCATAATGCATATTTCTAGTGGTATTCATTGTTATGACTATTCTTACTCTTTAAAGTTCTGTTTTATGCATTTGAGGACATGAAGTTTTTTTCTGATCTTCATTGGACTCATTTCATTTCCAGATTCCTCTTTTTGGTATATTGGATATTGTTTATTTACTGTGTCTCCCAATGAATGATGAACAATGTATTTATGCTCGACATTCTTCATTTAGGTGTCCCACAATGCATATTTTTAGTGGTATTCATTGTTATGACCATTTTTACTCTTTAAAATTCTGTTTTTATGCATTTGGGGACATGAAGTACATTTTCTGGTCATCATGGGAGTCATTTTTATTCCAGATTCCTTTTTTTGGTGTATTGGATTTGGTTGATTAACAGTGTCTCCCAATGAATGAGAAACAATGTATTTATGTTTCTCATTCCTCAATTATGTGTCCCATAATGCATATTTCTAGTGGTATTCATTGTTATGACTATTCTTACTCTTTAAAGTTCTGTTTTATGCATTTGAGTAAATGAAGTTTTTTTCTGATCTTCATTGGAGTCATTTTAGTTCCAGATTCCTCTTTTTAGTATATTGGATTTGGTTGATTAACTGTCTCTCCCAATGAATGACAAACAAGGTATATATGCTCGTTATTCTTCGTTTAGGTGTCCCACAATGCACATTTCTAGTGTTATTTATTGTTATGACCATTCTTACTCTTTAAAATTCTGTTTTATGCATTTGGGGACATGAAGTACATTTTCTGGTCATTATGGGACTCATTTTGATTCCAAATTCCTTTTTTTGGTGTATTGGATTTGGTTGATTAACGGTGTCTCCCAATGAATGAGAAACAATGTATTTATGTTTCTCATTCCTCAAGTATGTGTCCCTTAATGCATATTTCTAGTGGTATTCATTGTTATGACCATTCTTATTCTTTAAAATTCTGTTTTATGCATTTGAGTACATGAAGTTTTTTTCTGATCTTTATTGGACTCATTTCAGTTCCAGATCCCTCTTTTTGGTATATTGGATTTGGTTGATTAACTGTGTCTCCCAATGAATGAGAAATAATGTATTTATGCGCGTCATTCTTCATTTAGGTGTCCTACAATGCATATTTCTAGTGGTATTCATTGTTATGACCATTCTTACTCTTTAAAATTCTGTTTTTTGCATTTGGGGACATGACATACCTTTTCTGGTCTTCATGGGACTCATTTTAGTTCCAGATTCCACTTTTTGGTGTATTAGATTTGGTTGATTAACGGTGTCTCCCAATGAATGAGAAACAATGTATTTAGGTGTCCTACAATGCATATTTCTAGTGGTATTCATTGCTATGACAATGCATACTCTTTAAAATTCTGTTTTATGCATTTGGGTACATGAAGTTTTTTTCTGATCTTCATTGGAATCATTTCAGTTCCAGATTCCTCTCTTTGGTATATTGGATTTGGTTGATTAACTGTGTCTCCCAATGTATGAGAAACACTGTATTTATGCTCCTCATTCTTCATTTAGGTGTCTTACAATGCATATTTCTAGTGGTATTCATTGTTATGACCTTTCTTACTCTTTAAAATTCTGTTTTATGCTTTTGGGGACATGAAGTACTTTTTCTGGTCATCATGGGACTCATTTTAGTTCCAGATTCCATTTTTTGGTGTATTGGATTTGGTTGATTAACTTTATCTCCCAATGAACGAGAAATAATGTATTTATGCTCGTCATTTTTCATTTAGGTGTCCGACAATGCATATTTCTAGTGGTATTCATTGTCATTATCATTCTTACTTTTTAAAATTCTGTTTTATGCATTTGGGGACATGAAGTTCCTTTTCTGCTCATCATTGTACTCATTTCAGTTCCAGATTCCTTTTTTTGGTATATTGGAGTTGGTTGATTAACAGTGTCTCCCAATGAATGAGAAGCACGGTTTTTATGCTTTTCATTCTTCATTTAGGTGTCCTACAATGGATATTTCTAGTGGTATGCGTTGTTAAGACCATCCTTACTCTTTAAAATTCTGTTTTAGGCATTTGCGGACATGAAGTTCCTTTTCTGATCATCATTGGACTATATTTTGTTCCGGATTCCACTTTTTGGTCTATTGGATTAAGTTGATTAACGGTCTCTCCCAATGAATGAGCAACAATGTATTTATGCTTCTCATTTCTCGTTTAAGTGTCCCCAATGCATATTTCTAGTGGTAATCATTGTTATGACCATTCTTACTCTTTAAAATTCTATTTTATGCATTTGGGGACATGAAGTTCCTTTTCTGCTCATCATTGCACTCATTTCAGTTCCAGATTCCTTTTTTTGGTATATTGGAGTTGGTTTATTAACAGTGTCTCCCAATGAATGAGAAGCACGGTTTTTATGCTTTTCATTCTTCATTTAGGTGTCTCAAAATTGATATTTCTAGTGGTATGCGTTGTTAAGACCATCCTTACTCTTTAAAATTCTGTTTTAGGCATTTGCGGACATGAAGTTCCTTTTCTGATCATCATTGGACTATATTTTGTTCCGGATTCCACTTTTTGGTCTATTGGATTAAGTTGATTAACGGTCTCTCCCAATGAATGAGAAACAATGTATTTATGCTTCTCATTCCTCGTTTAGGTGTCCCCAATGCATATTTCTAGGGTTCTCATTGTTATGACCATTCTTACTCTTTCAAATTCTGGTTATGCATTTGGGGACATGAAGTTCCTTTTCTAATCATCATTGCACTGAATACAGTTCCAGATTCCTTTTATTGGTATATTGGAGTTGGTTTATTAACAGTTTCTACCAATGAATGAGGAACACGGTTTTTATGCTTTTCATTCTTCATTTAGGTGTTCCGCAATGGATATTTCTAGTGGTATTCGTTGTTATGCCAATTCTTACTCTTTAAAATTCTGTTTAATGCATTTGGGTACATGATGTTTTTTTCTGATCTTCATTGGACTCATTTCAGTTCCAGATTCCTCTTTTTGGTATATTGGATTTGGTTGATTAACTGTGTCTCCCAATGTATGAGAAACACTGTATTTATGCTCCTCATTCTTCATTTAGGTGTCTTACAATGCATATTTCTAGTGGTATTCATTGTTATGACCATTCTTACTCTTTAAAATTCTGTTTTATGCTTTTGGGGACATGAAGTACTTTTTCTGGTCATCATGGGACTCATTTTAGTTCCAGATTCCATTTTTTGGTGTATTGGATTTGGTTGATTAACTTTATCTCCCAATGAACGAGAAATAATGTATTTATGCTCGTCATTTTTCATTTAGGTGTCCGACAATGCATATTTCTAGTGGTATTCATTGTCATTATCATTCTTACTTTTTAAAATTCTGTTTTATGCATTTGGGGACATGAAGTTCCTTTTCTGCTCATCATTGTACTCATTTCAGTTCCAGATTCCTTTTTTTGGTATATTGGAGTTGGTTGATTAACAGTGTCTCCCAATGAATGAGAAGCACGGTTTTTATGCTTTTCATTCTTCATTTAGGTGTCCTACAATGGATATTTCTAGTGGTATGCGTTGTTAAGACCATCCTTACTCTTTAAAATTCTGTTTTAGGCATTTGCGGACATGAAGTTCCTTTTCTGATCATCATTGGACTATATTTTGTTCCGGATTCCACTTTTTGGTCTATTGGATTAAGTTGATTAACGGTCTCTCCCAATGAATGAGCAACAATGTATTTATGCTTCTCATTTCTCGTTTAAGTGTCCCCAATGCATATTTCTAGTGGTAATCATTGTTATGACCATTCTTACTCTTTAAAATTCTATTTTATGCATTTGGGGACATGAAGTTCCTTTTCTGCTCATCATTGCACTCATTTCAGTTCCAGATTCCTTTTTTTGGTATATTGGAGTTGGTTTATTAACAGTGTCTCCCAATGAATGAGAAGCACGGTTTTTATGCTTTTCATTCTTCATTTAGGTGTCTCAAAATTGATATTTCTAGTGGTATGCGTTGTTAAGACCATCCTTACTCTTTAAAATTCTGTTTTAGGCATTTGCGGACATGAAGTTCCTTTTCTGATCATCATTGGACTATATTTTGTTCCGGATTCCACTTTTTGGTCTATTGGATTAAGTTGATTAACGGTCTCTCCCAATGAATGAGAAACAATGTATTTATGCTTCTCATTCCTCGTTTAGGTGTCCCCAATGCATATTTCTAGGGTTCTCATTGTTATGACCATTCTTACTCTTTCAAATTCTGGTTATGCATTTGGGGACATGAAGTTCCTTTTCTAATCATCATTGCACTGAATACAGTTCCAGATTCCTTTTATTGGTATATTGGAGTTGGTTTATTAACAGTTTCTACCAATGAATGAGGAACACGGTTTTTATGCTTTTCATTCTTCATTTAGGTGTTCCGCAATGGATATTTCTAGTGGTATTCGTTGTTATGCCAATTCTTACTCTTTAAAATTCTGTTTAATGCATTTGGGTACATGATGTTTTTTTCTGATCTTCATTGGACTCATTTCAGTTCCAGATTCCTCTTTTTGGTATATTGGATTTGGTTGATTAACTGTGTCTCCCAATGTATGAGAAACACTGTATTTATGCTCCTCATTCTTCATTTAGGTGTCTTACAATGCATATTTCTAGTGGTATTCATTGTTATGACCATTCTTACTCTTTAAAATTCTGTTTTATGCTTTTGGGGACATGAAGTACTTTTTCTGGTCATCATGGGACTCATTTTAGTTCCAGATTCCATTTTTTGGTGTATTGGATTTGGTTGATTAACTTTATCTCCCAATGAACGAGAAATAATGTATTTATGCTCGTCATTTTTCATTTAGGTGTCCGACAATGCATATTTCTAGTGGTATTCATTGTCATTATCATTCTTACTTTTTAAAATTCTGTTTTATGCATTTGGGGACATGAAGTTCCTTTTCTGCTCATCATTGTACTCATTTCAGTTCCAGATTCCTTTTTTTGGTATATTGGAGTTGGTTGATTAACAGTGTCTCCCAATGAATGAGAAGCACGGTTTTTATGCTTTTCATTCTTCATTTAGGTGTCCTACAATGGATATTTCTAGTGGTATGCGTTGTTAAGACCATCCTTACTCTTTAAAATTCTGTTTTAGGCATTTGCGGACATGAAGTTCCTTTTCTGATCATCATTGGACTATATTTTGTTCCGGATTCCACTTTTTGGTCTATTGGATTAAGTTGATTAACGGTCTCTCCCAATGAATGAGCAACAATGTATTTATGCTTCTCATTTCTCGTTTAAGTGTCCCCAATGCATATTTCTAGTGGTAATCATTGTTATGACCATTCTTACTCTTTAAAATTCTATTTTATGCATTTGGGGACATGAAGTTCCTTTTCTGCTCATCATTGCACTCATTTCAGTTCCAGATTCCTTTTTTTGGTATATTGGAGTTGGTTTATTAACAGTGTCTCCCAATGAATGAGAAGCACGGTTTTTATGCTTTTCATTCTTCATTTAGGTGTCTCAAAATTGATATTTCTAGTGGTATGCGTTGTTAAGACCATCCTTACTCTTTAAAATTCTGTTTTAGGCATTTGCGGACATGAAGTTCCTTTTCTGATCATCATTGGACTATATTTTGTTCCGGATTCCACTTTTTGGTCTATTGGATTAAGTTGATTAACGGTCTCTCCCAATGAATGAGAAACAATGTATTTATGCTTCTCATTCCTCGTTTAGGTGTCCCCAATGCATATTTCTAGGGTTCTCATTGTTATGACCATTCTTACTCTTTCAAATTCTGGTTATGCATTTGGGGACATGAAGTTCCTTTTCTAATCATCATTGCACTGAATACAGTTCCAGATTCCTTTTATTGGTATATTGGAGTTGGTTTATTAACAGTTTCTACCAATGAATGAGGAACACGGTTTTTATGCTTTTCATTCTTCATTTAGGTGTTCCGCAATGGATATTTCTAGTGGTATTCGTTGTTATGCCAATTCTTACTCTTTAAAATTCTGTTTAATGCATTTGGGTACATGATGTTTTTTTCTGATCTTCATTGGACTCATTTTAGTTCCAGATTCCACTTTTTGGTGTATTGGATTTGGTTGATTAACGGTGTCTCCTAATGAATGAGAAACAATGTATTTATGTTTCTCATTCCTCAATCATGTGTCCCACAATGCATATTTATAGTGGTATTCATTGTTATGACCATTCTTACTCTTTAAAATTCTGTTTTATGCATTTGGGTACATGAATTTCATTTTCTGATCTTCATTGGACTCATTTCAGTTCCAGATTCCTCTTTATGGTATATTAAATTTGGTTGATTAACTGTGTCTCCCAATGAATGAGAAACAAGGTATTTATGCTTGTCATTCTTCATTTGGGGATATGAAGTTCCTTTTGTGATCATCATTGCACTCAATTCAGTTCCAGATTCCTTTTTTTAGTATATTGGAGTTGGTTTATTAACAGTGTCTACCAATGAATGAGGAAGACGGTTTTTATGCTTTTCATTCTTCATTTATGTGTTCCACAATGGATATTTCTAATGGTATTCATTGCTATGACAATGCTTACTCTTTAATATTCTGTTTTATGCATTTGGGTACATGATGTTTTTTTTCTTATCTTCATTAGACTCATTTCAGTTCCAGATTCCTCTTTTTGGTATATTGGATTTGGTTGATTAACTGTGTCTCCCAATGAATGAGAAACACTGTATTTATGTCTCCTCATTCCTCAGTTATGTGTCCCATAGTGCATATTTATAGTGGTATTCGTTGTTATGACCATTCTTACTCTTTAAAAATTCTGTTTTATGCATTTGGGTACGTGAAGTTCATTTTCTGATTTTCATTGGACTCATTTCAGTTCCAGATTCCTCTTTTTGGTATATTGGATTTGTTGATTAACTGTGTCTCCCAATGAATGAAAAACAATGTATTTATGCTTGTCATTTTTCATTTAGGTGTCCTACAATGGATATTTCTAGTGGTATTCATTGTCATGATCATTCTTACTTTTTAAAATTCTGTTTTATGCATTTGGGGACATGAAGTTCCTTTTCTGCTCATCATTGCACTCATTTCAGTTCCAGATTCCTTTTTTTGGTATATTGGAGTTGGTTGATTAACAGTGTCTCCCAATGAATGAGAAGCACAGTTTTTATGCTTTTCATTCTTCATTTAGGTTTCCCACAATGGATATTTCTAATGGTATTCGTTGTTAAGACCATCCTTACTCTTTAAAATTCTGTTTTAGGCATTTGCGGACATGAAGTTCCTTCTCTGATCATCATTGGACTATATTTTGTTCTGGATTCCACTTTTTGGTCTATCGGATTAAGTTTATTAACGGTCTCTCCCAATGAATGAGCAACAATGTAGTTATGCTTCTCATTCCTTGTTTAGGTGTCCCCAATTCATTTTTATGACCATTCTTACTCTTTCAAATTCTGGTTATGCATTTGGGGACATGAAGTTCCTTTTCTAATCATCATTGCACTGAATTGAGTTCCAGATTCCTTTTTTTGGTATATTGGAGTTGGTTTATTAACAGTTTCTACCAATGAATCAGGAACACGGTTTTTATGCTTTTCATTCTTCATTTAGGTGTTCCGCAATGGATATTTCTAGTGGTATTCGTTGTTATGACAATTCTTACTCTTTAAAAGTCTGTTTTATGCATTTGGGTACATGATGTTTTTTTCTGATCTTCATTGGACTCATTTCAGTTCCAGATTCCTCTTTTTGGTATATTGGATTTGGTTGATTAACTGTGTCTCCCAATGAATGAGAAACACTGTATTTATGCTCCTCATTCTTCATTTAGGGGTCCTACAATGCATATTTCTAGTGGTAATCATTGTTATGATCATTCTTACTCTTTAAAATTCAGTTTTATGCATTTGGGGATATGAAGTACCTTTTCTAGTTTTCATGGGGCTCATTTTAGTTCCAGATTCCACTTTTTGGTGTATTGGATTTGGTTGATTAACTGTGCTTCCCAATGAATGAGAAACAAGGTATTTATGCTCGTCATTCTTCATTTAGGTGTCCTACAATGCATATTTCTAGTGGTATTCATTGTTATGACCATTCTTAGTCTTTAAAATTCTGTTTTATGCATTTGGGGACATGAAGTTCCTTTTCTGATCATCATTGCACTCATTTCAGTTCCAGATTCCTTTTTTGTATATTGGAGTTGGCTGCTTAACAGTGTTTCCCAATGAATGAGAAACACGGTTTTTATGCTTTACATTCTTCATTTAGGTGTCCCACAATGGAAATTTCTAGTGGTATTCGTTGTTAAGACCATTCTTACTCTTTAAAGTTCTGTTTTAGGCATTTGTGGACATGAAGTCCCTTTTAAGTTGATTAACCGTGTCTCCCAATGAATGAGCAACAATGTATTTATGCTTCTCATTCTTTTTTTGGTGTATTGGATTTGGTTGATTAACAGTGTCTCCCAATGAATGATAAACAATGTATTTATGTTTCTCATTCCTCAATAATGTGTCCCATAATGCATATTTCTAGTGGTATTTATTGTTATGACTATTCTTACTCTTTAAAGTTTTGTTTTATGCATTTGAGTACATGAAGTTTTTTTCTGATCTTCATTGGACTCATTTCATTTCCAGATTCCTCTTTTTGGTATATTGGATATTGTTGATTAACTGTGTCTCCCAATGAATGATGAACAATGTATTTATGCTCGACATTCTTCATTTAGGTGTCCCACAATGCATATTTTTAGTGGTATTCATTGTTATGACCATTTTTACTCTTTAAAAATCTATTTTTATGCATTTGGGGACATGAAGTACCTTTTCTAGTCTTCATGGGACTCATTTTAGTTCCAGATTCCACTTTTTGGTGTATTGGATTCGGTTGATTAACGGTGTCTCCCAATGAATGAGAAACATTGTATTTATGTTTCTCATTCCTCAGTCATGTGTCACATAATGCATATTTCTAGTGGTATTCATTGCTATGACCATTCTTACCCTTTAAAATTCTGTTTTATGCATTTGTGTACATGAAGTTCATTTTCTGATATTCATTAGACTCCTTTCAGTTCCAGATTCCTCTTTTTGGTATATTGGATTTGGTTGATTAACTTTGTCTCAAAATGAATGAGAAACAAGGTATTTATGCTCGTTATTCTTCGTTTAGGTGTCCCACATTGCATATTTCTAGTGCTATTCATTGTTATGACTATTCTTACTCTTTAAAATTCTGTTTTATGCATTTGGGGACATGAAGTACATTTTCTGGTCATTATGGGACTCATTTTGATTCCAGATTCATTTTTTTGGTGTATTGGATTTGGTTGATTAACGGTGTCTCCCAATGAATGAGAAACAATGTATTTATGTTTCTCATTCCTCAAGTAGGTGTCCCTTAATGCATATTTCTAGTGGTATTCATTGTTATGACCATTCTTATTCTTTAAAATTCGGTTTTATGCATTTGAGTACATGAAGTTTTTTTCTGATCTTTATTGGACTCATTTCAGCCAGATCCCTCTTTTTGGTATATTGGATTTGGTTGATTAACTGTGTCTCCCAATGAATGAGAAACAATGTATTTATGCGCGTCATTCTTCATTTAGGTGTCCTACAATGCATATTTCTAGTGGTATTCATTGTTATGACCATTCTTACTCTTTAAAATTCTGTTTTTTGCATTTGGGGACATGACATACCTTTTCTGGTCTTCATGGGACTCATTTTAGTTCCAGATTCTACTTTTTGGTGTATTAGATTTGGTTGATTAACGGTGTCTCCCAATGAATGAGAAACAATGTATTTATGTTTCTGATTCCTCAATCATTTGTCCCATAATGCATATTTCTAGTGGTATTCATTGTTATGACCATTTTTACTCTTTACAATTCTGTTTTATGCATTTGGGTAAATGAAATTCATTTTCTGATCTTCATTGGAGTCATTTTAGTTCCAGATTCCTCTTTTTAGTATATTGGATTTGGTTGATTAACTGTCTCTCCCAATGAATGACAAACAAGGTATATATGCTCGTTATTCTTCGTTTAGGTGTCCCACAATGCACATTTCTAGTGTTATTTATTGTTATGACCATTCTTACTCTTTCAAATTCTGTTTTATGCATTTGGGGACATGAAGTACATTTTCTGGTCATCATGGGAGTCATTTTTATTCCAGATTCCTTTTTTTGGTGTATTGGATTTGGTTGATTAACAGTGTCTCCCAATGAATGAGAAACAATGTATTTATGTTTCTCATTCCTCAATTATGTGTCCCATAATGCATATTTCTAGTGGTATTCATTGTTATAACTATTCTTACTCTTTAAAGTTCTGTTTTATGCATTTGAGTACATGAAGTTTTTTTCTGATCTTCATTGGACTCATTTCATTTCCAGATTCCTCTTTTTGGTATATTGGATATTGTTGATTAACTGTGTTTCCCAATGAATGAGAAACAATGTATTTTTGCTCGATATTCTTCATTTAGGTGTCCCACAATGCATATTTTTAGTGGTATTCATTGTTATGACCATTTTTACTCTTTAAAATTCTGTTTTTATGCATTTGGGGACATGAAGTACCTTTTCTAGTCTTCATGAGACTCATTTTAGTTCCAGATTCCACTTTTTGGTGTATTGGATTTGGTTGATTAACGGTGTCTCCCAATGAATGAGAAACACTGTATTTATGTTTCTCATTCCTCAGTCATGTGTCCCATAATGCATATTTCTAGTGGTATTCATTGCTATGACCATTCTTACCCTTTAAAATTCTGTTTTATGCATTTGGGTACATGAAGTTCATTTTCTGATATTCATTAGACTCCTTTCAGTTCCAGATTCCTCTTTTTGGTATATTGGATTTGGTTGATTAACTTTGTCTCAAAATGAATGAGAAACAAGGTATTTATGCTCGTTATTCTTCGTTTAGGTGTCCCACAATGCATATTTCTAGTGCTATTCATTGTTATGACCATTCTTACTCTTTAAAATTCTGTTTTATGCATTTGGGGACATGAAGTACATTTTCTGGTCATTATGGGACTCATTTTAAATCCAGATTCCTTTTTTTGGTGTATTGGATTTGGTTGATTAACGGTGTCTCCCAATGAATGAGAAACAATGTATTTATGTTTCTCATTCCTCAAGTATGTGTCCCTTAATGCATATTTCTTGTGGTATTCATTGTTATGACCATTCTTATTCTTTAAAATTATGTTTTATGCATTTGAGTACATGAAGTTTTTTTCTGATCTTTATTGGACTCATTTCAGCCAGATCGCTCTTTTTGGTATATTGGATTTGGTTGATTAACTGTGTCTCCCAATGAATGAGAAACAATGTATTTATGCGCGTCATTCTTCATTTAGGTGTCCTACAATGCATATTTCTAGTGGTATTCATTGTTATGACCATTCTTACTCTTTAAAATTCTGTTTTATGCTTTTGGGGACATGAAGTACTTTTTCTGGTCATCATGGGACTCATTTTAGTTCCAAATTCCATTTTTTGGTGTATTGGATTTGGTTGATTAACTGTGTTGCCCAATGAATGAGAAACACGGTATTTATGCTCGTCATTCTTCATTTAGGTGTCCTACAATGCATATTTCTAGCGGTATTCATTGTTATGACCATTCTTAGTCTTTAAAATTCTGTTTTATGCATTTGGGGACATGAAGTTCCTTTTCTGATCATCATTGCACTCATTTCAGTTCAAGATTCCTTTTTTTGTATATTGGAGTTGTTTGCTTAACTGTGTTTCCCAATGAATGAGAAACACGGTTTTTATGCTTTACATTCTTCATTTTGGTGTCCCACAATGGAAATTTCTAGTGGTATGCGTTGTTAAGACCATTCTTACTCTTTAAAATTCTGTTTTAGGCATTTGTGGACATGAAGTTCCTTTTCTGATCATCATTGGACTTATTTTTCTTCCAGATTCCACTTTTTGGTCTATTGGATTAAGTTGATTAATGGTGTCTCCCAATGAATGAGCAACAATGTATTTATGCTTCTCATTCCTCGTTTAAGTGTCCCCACTGCATATTTCTAGTGGTAATCATTGTTATGATCATTCTTACTCTTTAAAATTCTATTTTATGCATTTGGGGACATGAACTTCCTTTTCTGCTCATCATTGCACTCATTTCAGTTCCAGATTCCTTTTTTTTGTATATTGGAGTTGGTTGATTAACAATGTCTCCCAATGAATGAGAAGCACGGTTTTTATGCTTTTCATTCTTCATTTAGGTGTCCCACAATTGATATTTCTAGTGGTATGCGTTGTTAAGACCATCCTTACTCTTTAAAATTCTGTTTTAGGTATTTGCAGACATGAAGTTCCTTTTCTGATCATCATTGGACTATATTTTGTCCCGGATTCCACTTTTTGGTCTATTGGATTAAGTTGATTAACGGTCTCTCCCAATGAATGAACAACAATGTATTTATGCTTCTCATTGTTATGACTATTCTTACTCTTTCAAATTCTGGTTATGCATTTGGGGACATGAAGTTCCTTTTCTAATCGTCATTGCACTGAATACAGTTCCAGATTCCTTTCTTTGGTATATTGGAGTTGGTTTATTAACAGTTTCTACCAATGAATGAGGAACACAGTTTTTATGCTTTTCATTCTTCATTTAGGTGTTCCGCAATGGATATTTCTAGTGGTATTCGTTGTTATGCCAATTCTTACTCTTTAAAATTCTGTTTAATGCATTTGGGTACATAATGTTTTTTTCTGATCTTCATTGGACTCATTTCAGTTCCAGATTCCTCTTTTTGGTATATTGGATTTGGTTGATTAACTGTGTCTCCCAATGAATGAGAAAAACTGTATTTATGCTCCTCATTCTTGATTTAGGTGTCTTACAACGCATATTTCTAGTGGTATTCATTGTTATGACGATTCTTACTCTTTAAAATTCTGTTTTATGCATTTGGGGACATGAAGTACCTTTTCTGGTCTTCATGGGGCTCATTTTAGTTCCAGATTCCACTTTTTGGTGTATTGGATTTGATTGATTAACGGTGTCTCCCAATGAATGAGAAACAATGTATTTATGTTTCTCATTCCTCAATCATGTGTCCCACAATGCATATTTATAGTGGTATTCATTGTTATGACCATTTTACTCTTTAAAATTCTGTTTTCTAATCTTCATTGGACACATTTCAGTACATGATTCCTCTTTTTGGTATATTAGATTAAGTTGATTAACTGTGTCTCCCAATGAATGAGAAACAATATATTTATGCTCCTCATTCTTCATTTAGGTGTCCCACATTGCATATTTCTAGTGGTATTCATTGTTATGACCATTCTTACTCTTTACAATTCTGTTTTACGCATTTGGGGACATGAAGTACCTTTTTTGGTTTTCATGGGACTCATTTTAGTTCCAGATTCCTCTTTATGGTATATTGGATTTGGTTGATTAACTGTGTCTCCCAATGAATGAGAAACAAGGTATTTATGCTCGTCATTCTTCGTTTAGGTGTCCCACAATGCATATTTCTAGTGGTATTCACTGTTATGACCATTCTTACTCTTTAAAATTCTGTTTTATGCATATGGGGAGATGAAGTACCTTTTCTGGTCTACATTGGACTCATTTCAGTTCCAGATTCCTCTTTTTGGTATATTGGTTTGGTTGATTAACTGTGTCTCCCAATGAATGAGAAACAATGTATTTATGCTCGTCATTCTTCATTTAGGTGTCCTACAATGCATATTTCAAGTGGTATTCATTGTTATGACCATTCTTACTCTTTGAAAATCTGTTTGATGCATTTAAGGACATGAAGTTCCTTTTCTGATTATCATTGCACTCATTTCTGTTCCAGATTTCTTTTTTTTGATAAGTTGGAGTTGGTTGATTAACAGTGTCTCCCAATGAATGAGAAACACGGTATTTATGCTTTTCATTCTTCATTTTGGTGTCCCACACTGGATATTTATAGTGGTATTCGTTGTTAAACCCATTCTTACTCTTTAAAATTCTGCTTTAGGCATTTGCGGACATGAAGTTCCTTTTCTGATCATCATTGGACTTTTTTTAGTTCCGGATTACACTTTTTGGTCTATTGGATTAAGTTGATTAATTGTGTCTCCGAATGAATGAGCAACAATGTATGTATGCTTCTCATTCCTCGTTTAGGGGTCCCCAATGCATATTTCTAGTGGTAATCATTGTTATGACAATTCTTACACTTTAAAATTCTGTTTTATGCATATGGGGACATGAAGTACCTTTTCTGGTCTTCATGGGACTCATTTTAGTTCCAGATTCCACTTTTTGGTGTATTGGATTTGGTTGATTAACGGTGTCTCCCAATGAATGAGAAACAATGTATTTATGTTTCTCATTCCTCAATCATGTGTCCCACAATGCATATTTATAGTGATATTCATTGTTATGACCATTTTACTCTTTAAAATTCTCTTTTCTGATCTTCATTGGACACATTTCAGTACATGATTCCTCTTTTTGGTATATTAGATTAAGTTGATTAACTGTGTATCCCAATGAATGAGAAACAATGTATTTATGCTCCTCATTCTTCATTTAGGTATCCCACATTGCATATTTCTAGTGGTATTCATTGTTATGACCATTCTTACTCTTTACAATTCTGTTTTATGCATTTATGGACATGAAGTACCTTTATTGGTTTTCATGGGACTCATTTTTATTCCAGATTCCACTTTTTAGTCTATTGGATTTGGTTGATTAACGGTGTCTCCCAATGAATGAGAAACAAGGTATTTATGCTCGTCATTCTTCATTTAGGTGTCCTACAATGCATATTTCTAGTGGTATTCATTGTTATGACCATTCTTAGTCTTTAAAATTCTGTTTTATGCATTTGGGGATATGAAGTTCCTTTTCTGTTCATCATTGCACTCATTTCAGTTCCAGATTCCATTTTTTGTATATTGGAGTTGGTTGCTTAACAGTGTTTCCCAATGAATGAGAAACACGGTTTTTATGCTTTACATTCTTCATTTAGGTGTCCCACAATGGAAAGTTCTAGTGGTAATCGTTGTTAAGACCATTCTTACTCTTTAAAATTCTGTTTTAGGCATTTGTGGACATGAAGTTCCTTTTCTGATCATCATTGGACTTTTTTTTCTTCCAGATTCCACTTTTTGGTATATTGGATTTGGTTAATTAACGGTGTCTCCCAATGAACGAGAAACAATATATTTATGTTTCTCATTCCTCAATCATGTGTCCCACAATGCATATTTATAGTGGTATTCATTGTTATGACCATTCTTACTCTTTAAAATTCTGTTTTATGCATTTGGGTACATGAATTTCATTTTCTGATCTTCATTGGACTCATTTCAGTTCCAGATTCCTCTTTATGGTATATTAAATTTGGTTGATTAACTGTGTCTCCCAATGAATGAGAAACAAGGTATTTATGCTTGTCATTCTTCATTTGGGGATATGAAGTTCCTTTTGTGATCATCATTGCACTCAATTCAGTTCCAGATTCCTTTTTTTAGTATATTGGAGTTGGTTTATTAACAGTGTCTACCAATGAATGAGGAAGACGGTTTTTATGCTTTTCATTCTTCATTTATGTGTTCCACAATGGATATTTCTAATGGTATTCATTGCTATGACAATGCTTACTCTTTAATATTCTGTTTTATGCATTTGGGTACATGATGTTTTTTTCTTATCTTCATTAGACTCATTTCAGTTCCAGATTCCTCTTTTTGGTATATTGGATTTGGTTGATTAACTGTGTCTCCCAATGAATGAGAAACACTGTATTTATGTCTCCTCATTCCTCAGTTATGTGTCCCATAGTGCATATTTATAGTGGTATTCGTTGTTATGACCATTCTTACTCTTTAAAATTCTGTTTTATGCATTTGGGTACGTGAAGTTCATTTTCTGATTTTCATTGGACTCATTTCAGTTCCAGATTCCTCTTTTTGGTATATTGGATTTGTTGATTAACTGTGTCTCCCAATGAATGAAAAACAATGTATTTATGCTTGTCATTTTTCATTTAGGTGTCCTACAATGGATATTTCTAGTGGTATTCATTGTCATGATCATTCTTACTTTTTAAAATTCTGTTTTATGCATTTGGGGACATGAAGTTCCTTTTCTGATCATCATTGCACTCATTTCAGTTCCAGATTCCTTTTTTGTATATTGGAGTTGGCTGCTTAACAGTGTTTCCCAATGAATGAGAAACACGGTTTTTATGCTTTACATTCTTCATTTAGGTGTCCCACAATGGAAATTTCTAGTGGTATTCGTTGTTAAGACCATTCTTACTCTTTAAAGTTCTGTTTTAGGCATTTGTGGACATGAAGTCCCTTTTAAGTTGATTAACGGTGTCTCCCAATGAATGAGCAACAATGTATTTATGCTTCTCATTCTTTTTTTGGTGTATTGGATTTGGTTGATTAATAGTGTCTCCCAATGAATGATAAACAATGTATTTATGTTTCTCATTCCTCAATAATGTGTCCCATAATGCATATTTCTAGTGGTATTTATTGTTATAACTATTCTTACTCTTTAAAGTTTTGTTTTATGCATTTGAGTACATGAAGTTTTTTTCTGATCTTCATTGGACTCATTTCATTTCCAGATTCCTCTTTTTGGTATATTGGATATTGTTGATTAACTGTGTCTCCCAATGAATGATGAACAATGTATTTATGCTCGACATTCTTCATTTAGGTGTCCCACAATGCATATTTTTAGTGGTATTCATTGTTATGACCATTTTTACTCTTTAAAATTCTGTTTTTATGCATTTGGGGACATGAAGTACCTTTTCTAGTCTTCATGGGACTCATTTTAGTTCCAGATTCCACTTTTTGGTGTATTGGATTCGGTTGATTAACGGTGTCTCCCAATGAATGAGAAACATTGTATTTATGTTTCTCATTCCTCAGTCATGTGTCACATAATGCATATTTCTAGTGGTATTCATTGCTATGACCATTCATACCCTTTAAAATTCTGTTTTATGCATTTGGGTACATGAAGTTCATTTTCTGATATTCATTAGACTCCTTTCAGTTCCAGATTCCTCTTTTTGGTATATTGGATTTGGTTGATTAACTTTGTCTCAAAATGAATGAGAAACAAGGTATTTATGCTCGTTATTCTTCGTTTAGGTGTCCCACAATGCATATTTCTAGTGCTATTCATTGTTATGACCATTCTTACTCTTTAAAATTCTGTTTTATGCATTTGGGGACATGAAGTACATTTTCTGGTCATTATGGGACTCATTTTGATTCCAGATTCCTTTTTTTGGTGTATTGGATTTGGTTGATTAACGGTGTCTCCCAATGAATGAGAAACAATGTATTTATGTTTCTCATTCCTCAAGTATGTGTCCCTTAATGCATATTTCTAGTGGTATTCATTGTTATGACCATTCTTATTCTTTAAAATTCTGTTTTATGCATTTGAGTACATGAAGTTTTTTTCTGATCTTTATTGGACTCATTTCAGCCAGATCCCTCTTTTTGGTATATTGGATTTGGTTGATTAACTGTGTCTCCCAATGAATGAGAAACAATGTATTTATGCGCGTCATTCTTCATTTAGGTGTCCTACAATGCATATTTCTAGTGGTATTCATTGTTATGACCATTCTTACTCTTTAAAATTCTGTTTTTTGCATTTGGGGACATGACATACCTTTTCTGGTCTTCATGGGACTCATTTTAGTTCCAGATTCTACTTTTTGGTGTATTAGATTTGGTTGATTAACGGTGTCTCCCAATGAATGAGAAACAATGTATTTATGTTTCTGATTCCTCAATCATTTGTCCCATAATGCATATTTCTAGTGGTATTCATTGTTATGACCATTTTTACTCTTTACAATTCTGTTTTATGCATTTGGGTAAATGAAATTCATTTTCTGATCTTCATTGGAGTCATTTTAGTTCCAGATTCCTCTTTTTAGTATATTGGATTTGGTTGATTAACTGTCTCTCCCAATGAATGACAAACAAGGTATATATGCTCGTTATTCTTCGTTTAGGTGTCCCACAATGCACATTTCTAGTGTTATTTATTGTTATGACCATTCTTACTCTTTAAAATTCTGTTTTATGCATTTGGGGACATGAAGTACATTTTCTGGTCATTATGGGACTCATTTTGATTCCAAATTCCTTTTTTTGGTGTATTGGATTTGGTTGATTAACGGTGTCTCCCAATGAATGAGAAACAATGTATTTATGTTTCTCATTCCTCAAGTATGTGTCCCTTAATGCATATTTCTAGTGGTATTCATTGTTATGACCATTCTTATCTTTAAAATTCTGTTTTATGCATTTGAGTACATGAAGTTTTTTTCTGATCTTCATTGGACTCATTTCAGTTCCAGATCCTCTTTTTGGTATATTGGATTTGGTTGATTAACTGTGTCTCCCAATGAATGAGAAACAATGTATTTTTGCTCGATATTCTTCATTTAGGTGTCCCACAATGCATATTTTTAGTGGTATTCATTGTTATGACCATTTTTACTCTTTAAAATTCTGTTTTTATGCATTTGGGGACATGAAGTACCTTTTCTAGTCTTCATGAGACTCATTTTTGTTCCAGATTCCACTTTTTGGTGTATTGGATTTGGTTGATTAACGGTGTCTCCCAATGAATGAGAAACACTGTATTTATGTTTCTCATTCCTCAGTCATGTGTCCCATAATGCATATTTCTAGTGGTATTCATTGCTATGACCATTCTTACCCTTTAAAATTCTGTTTTATGCATTTGGGTACATGAAGTTCATTTTCTGATATTCATTAGACTCCTTTCAGTTCCAGATTCCTCTTTTTGGTATATTGGATTTGGTTGATTAACTTTGTCTCAAAATGAATGAGAAACAAGGTATTTATGCTCGTTATTCTTCGTTTAGGTGTCCCACAATGCATATTTCTAGTGCTATTCATTGTTATGACCATTCTTACTCTTTAAAATTCTGTTTTATGCATTTGGGGACATGAAGTACATTTTCTGGTCATTATGGGACTCATTTTAAATCCAGATTCCTTTTTTTGGTGTATTGGATTTGGTTGATTAACGGTGTCTCCCAATGAATGAGAAACAATGTATTTATGTTTCTCATTCCTCAAGTATGTGTCCCTTAATGCATATTTCTAGTGGTATTCATTGTTATGACCATTCTTATTCTTTAAAATTATGTTTTATGCATTTGAGTACATGAAGTTTTTTTCTGATCTTCATTGGACTCATTTCAGTTCCAGATCCCTCTTTTTGGTATATTGGATTTGGTTGATTAACTGTGTCTCCCAATGAATGAGAAACAATGTATTTATGCGCGTCATTCTTCATTTAGGTGTCCTACAATGCATATTTCTAGTGGTATTCATTGTTATGACCATTCTTACTCTTTAAAATTCTGTTTGATGCATTTGGGGACATGAAGTACCTTTTCTGGTCTTCATTGGACTCATTTTAGTTCCAGATTCCACTTTTTGGTGTATTGGATTTGGTTGATTAACGGTGTCACCCAATGAATGAGAAACAATGTATTTATGTTTCTCATTCCTCAGTTATCTGTCCCATAATGCATATTTATTGTGGTATTCATTGTTATGACCATTCTTACTCTTTAAAATTCTGTTTTATGCATTTGGGTACATGAAGTTTTTTTCTAATCTTTATTGGACACATTTCAGTACCTGATTCATCTTTTTGGTATATTGGATTAAGTTGATTAACGGTGTCTCCCAATGAATGAGAAACAACGTATTTATGCTCCTCATTCTTCATTTAGGTGTTACACAATGCATATTTCTAGTGGTATTCATTGTTATTACCATTCTTACTCTTTAAAATTCTGTTCTATGCATTTGGGGACATGAAGTACCTTTTCTGGTCTTCATGGGACTCATTTTAGTTCCAGATTCCACTTTTTGGTGTATTGGATTTGGTTGATTAACGGTGTCTCCCAATGAATGAGAAACAATGTATTTATGTTTCTCATTCCTCAATCATGTGTCCCATAATGCATATTTCTAGTGGTATTCATTGTTATGACCATTCTTACTCTTTAAAATTCTGTTTTATGCATTTGGGTACATGAAGTTCTTTTCTGATCTTCATTGGACTCATTTCAGTTCCAGATTCCTCTTTTGGTATATTGGATTTGGTTGATTAACTGTGTCTCCCAATGAATGAGAAACAATGTATTTATGCTCGTCATTCTTCTTTAGGTGTCCACAATGCATATTTCTAGTGGTATTCATTGTTATGACCATTCTTACTCTTTAAAATTCTGTTTTATGCATTTGGGACATGAAGTACCTTTTCTGTCTATCATTGGACTCATTTCTGTTCCAGATTTCTTTTTTTGGTATATTGGATTGGTTGATTAACAGTGTCTCCCAATGAATGAGAAACAATGTATTTATGTTTTCATTCCTCATTATGTGTCCCATAATGCATATTTCTAGTGGTATTCATTGTTATGACCATTCTTACTCTTTAAAATTCTGTTTTATGCATTTGGGACATGAAGTTTTTTTCTGATCTTCATTGGAATCATTTTAGTTCCGATTCCTCTTTTTGGTATATTGGATTTGTTGATTAACTGTGTCTCCCAATGAATGAGCAACAATGTATTTATGCTCTCATTCTTCATTTAGGTGTCCCACAATGCATATTTCTAGTGGTATTCATTGTTATGACCATTCTTACTCTTTAAAATTCTGTTTTATGCATTTGGGGACATGAAGTACCTTTTCTGGTCTTCATGGGACTCATTTTAGTTCCAGATTCCACTTTTTGGTGTATTAGATTTGGTTGATTAACGGTGTCTCCCAATGAATGAGAAACAATGTATTTATGTTTCTGATTCCTCAATCATTTGTCCCATAATGCATATTTCTAGTGGTATTCATTGTTATGACCATTTTTACTCTTTACAATTCTGTTTTATGCATTTGGGTAAATGAAATTCATTTTCTGATCTTCATTGGAGTCATTTTAGTTCCAGATTCCTCTTTTTGGTATATTGGATTTGGTTGATTAACTGTCTCTCCCAATGAATGACAAACAAGGTATATATGCTCGTTATTCTTCGTTTAGGTGTCCCACAATGCACATTTCTAGTGTTATTTATTGTTATGACCATTCTTACTCTTTCAAATTCTGTTTTATGCATTTGGGGACATGAAGTACATTTTCTGGTCATCATGGGAGTCATTTTTATTCCAGATTCCTTTTTTTGGTGTATTGGATTTGGTTGATTAACAGTGTCTCCCAATGAATGAGAAACAATGTATTTATGTTTCTCATTCCTCAATTATGTGTCCCATAATGCATATTTCTAGTGGTATTCATTGTTATGACTATTCTTACTCTTTAAAGTTCTGTTTTATGCATTTGAGTACATGAAGTTTTTTTCTGATCTTCATTGGACTCATTTCATTTCCAGATTCCTCTTTTTGGTATATTGGATATTGTTGATTAACTGTGTCTCCCAATGAATGAGAAACAATGTATTTTTGCTCGATATTCTTCATTTAGGTGTCCCACAATGCATATTTTAGTGGTATTCATTGTTATGACCATTTTTACTCTTTAAAATTCTGTTTTTATGCATTTGGGGACATGAAGTACCTTTTCTAGTCTTCATGAGACTCATTTTGTTCCAGATTCCACTTTTTGGTGTATTGGATTTGGTTGATTAACGGTGTCTCCAATGAATGAGAAACACTGTATTTATGTTTCTCATTCCTCAGTCATGTGTCCCATAATGCATATTTCTAGTGGTATTCATTCTTATGACCATTCTTACCCTTTAAAATTCTGTTTTATGCATTTGGGTACATGAAGTTCATTTTCTGATATTCATTAGACTCCTTTCAGTTCCAGATTCCTCTTTTTGGTATATTGGATTTGGTTGATTAACTTTGTCTCAAAATGAATGAGAAACAAGGTATTTATGCTCGTTATTCTTCGTTTAGGTGTCCCACAATGCATATTTCTAGTGCTATTCATTGTTATGACCATTCTTACTCTTTAAAATTCTGTTTTATGCATTTGGGGACATGAAGTACATTTTCTGGTCATTATGGGACTCATTTTAATTCCAGATTCCTTTTTTTGGTGTATTGGATTTGGTTGATTAACGGTGTCTCCCAATGAATGAGAAACAATGTATTTATGTTTCTCATTCCTCAAGTATGTGTCCCTTAATGCATATTTCTAGTGGTATTCATTGTTATGACCATTCTTATTCTTTAAAATTCTGTTTAATGCATTTGAGTACATGAAGTTTTTTTCTGATCTTCATTGGACTCATTTCAGTTCCAGATCCCTCTTTTTGGTATATTGGATTTGGTTGATTAACTGTGTCTCCCAATGAATGAGAAACAATGTATTTATGCGCGTCATTCTTCATTTAGGTGTCCTACAATGCATATTTCTAGTGGTATTCATTGTTATGACCATTCTTACTCTTTAAAATTCTGTTTGATGCATTTGGGGACATGAAGTACCTTTTCTGGTCTTCATTGGACTCATTTTAGTTCCAGATTCCACTTTTTGGTGTATTGGATTTGGTTGATTAACGGTGTCACCCAATGAATGAGAAACAATGTATTTATGTTTCTCATTCCTCAGTTATCTGTCCCATAATGCATATTTATTGTGGTATTCATTGTTATGACCATTCTTACTCTTTAAAATTCTGTTTTATGCATTTGGGTACATGAAGTTTTTTTCTAATCTTTATTGGACACATTTCAGTACCTGATTCATCTTTTTGATATATTGGATTAAGTTGATTAACGGTGTCTCCCAATGAATGAGAAACAACGTATTTATGCTCCTCATTCTTCATTTAGGTGTTACACAATGCATATTTCTAGTGGTATTCATTGTTATTACCATTCTTACTCTTTAAAATTCTGTTCTATGCATTTGGGGACATGAAGTACCTTTTCTGGTCTTCATGGGACTCATTTTAGTTCCAGATTCCACTTTTTGGTGTATTGGATTTGGTTGATTAACGGTGTCTCCCAATGAATGAGAAACAATGTATTTATGTTTCTCATTCCTCAATCATGTGTCCCATAATGCATATTTCTAGTGGTATTCATTGTTATCACCATTCTTACTCTTTAAAATTCTGTTTTATGCATTTGGGTACATGAAGTTCATTTTCTGATCTTCATTGGACTCATTTCAGTTCCAAATTCCTCTTTATGGTATATTGGATTTGGTTGATTGACTGTGTCTCCCAATGAATGAGAAACAAGGTATTTATGCTCGTCATTCTTCGTTTAGGTGTCCCACAATGCATATTTCTAGTGGTATTCACTGTTATGACCATTCTTACTCTTTAAAGTTCTGTTTTATGCATATGGGGAGATGAAGTACCTTTTCTGGTCTACATTGGACTCATTTCAGTTCCAGATTCCTCTTTTTGGTATATTGGTTTGGTTGATTAACTGTGTCTCCCAATGAATGAGAAACAATGTATTTATGCTCGTCATTCTTCATTTAGGTGTCCTACAATGCATATTTCAAGTGGTATTCATTGTTATGACCATTCTTACTCTTTGAAAATCTGTTTTATGCATTTGAGGACATGAAGTTCCTTTTCTGATTATCATTGCACTCATTTCTGTTACAGATTTCTTTTTTTGATAAGTTGGAGTTGGTTGATTAACAGTGTCTCCCAATGAATGAGAAACACGGTATTTATGCTTTTCATTCTTCATTTTGGTGTCCCACACTGGATATTTATAGTGGTATTCGTTGTTAAACCCATTCTTACTCTTTAAAATTCTGCTTTAGGCATTTGCGGACATGAAGTTCCTTTTCTGATCATCATTGGAAGTTTTTTTAGTTCCGGATTACACTTTTTGGTCTATTGGATTAAGTTGATTAGTGGTGTCTCCGAATGAATGAACAACAATGTATGTATGCTTCTCATTCCTCGTTTAGGGGTCCCCAATGCATATTTCTAGTGGTAATCATTGTTATGACAATTCTTACACTTTAAAATTCTGTTTTATGCATATGGGGACATGAAGTACCTTTTCTGGTCTTCATTGCACTCAATTCAGTTCCAGATTCCTTTTTTTGGTATATTGGAGGTTTTTTATTAACAGTGTCTACCAATGAATGAGGAACACGGTTTTTATGCTTTTCATTCTTCATTTAGGTGTTCCGTAATGGATATTTCTAGTGGCATTCATTGTTATGACAATTCTTACTCTTTAAAATTCTGTTTTAGGCATTTGCGGACATGAAGTTCCTTTTCTGATCATCATTGGACTATATTTTGTTCCGGATTCCACTTTTTGGTCTATTGGATTAAGTTGATTAACGGTTTTCTCCCAATGAATGAACAACAATGTATTTATGCTTCTCATTCCTCGTTTAGGTGTCCCCAATGCATATTTCTAGAGTACTCATTGTTATGACCATTCTTACTCTTTCAAATTCTGGTTATGCATTTGGGGACATGAAGTTCCTTTTCTAATCATCATTGCACTGAATACACTTCCAAATTCCTTTTTTTGGTATATTGGAGTTGGTTTATTAACAGTTTCTACCAATGAATGAGGAAGACGGTTTTTATGCTTTTCATTCTTCATTTATGTGTTCCACAATGGATATTTCTAGTGGTATTCATTGCTATGACAATGCATACTCTTTAAAATTCTGTTTTATGCATTTGGGTACATAAAGTTTTTTTCTGATCTTCATTGGACTCATTTCAGTTCCAGATTCCTCTCTTTGGTATATGGGATTTGGTTGATTAACTATGTCTCCCAATGAATGAGAAACACTGTATTTATGCTCCTCATTCCTCAGTTATGTGTCCCATAATGCAAATTTATAGTGGTATTCATTGTTAGGATCATTCTTACTCTTTAAAAATTCTCTTTTATGCATTTGGGTACAAGAAGTTCATTTTCTGATCTTCATTGGACTCATTTCAGTTCCAGATTCCTCTTTTTGGTATATGGATTTGGTTGATTAACTGTATCTCCCAATGAACGAGAAACAATGTATTTATGCTCGTCATTTTTCATTTAGGTGTCCGACAATGCATATTTCTAGTGGTATTCATTGTCATTATCATTCTTACTTTTTAAAATTCTGTTTTATGCATTTGGGGACATGAAGTTCCTTTTCTGCTCATCATTGTACTCATTTCAGTTCCAGATTCCTTTTTTTGGTATATTGGAGTTGGTTGATTAACAGTGTCTCCCAATGAATGAGAAGCACGGTTTTTATGCTTTTCATTCTTCATTTAGGTGTCCCACAATGGATATTTCTAGTGGTATGCGTTGTTAAGACCATCCTTACTCTTTAAAATTCTGTTTTAGGCATTTGCGGACATGAAGTTCCTTTTCTGATCATCATTGGGCTATATTTTGTTCCGGATTCCACTTTTTGGTCTATTGGATTGAGTTGATTAACGGTCTCTCCCAATGAATGAGCAACAATGTATTTATGCTTCTCATTTCTCGTTTAAGTGTCCCCAATGCATATTTCTAGTGGTAATCATTGTTATGACCATTCTTACTCTTTAAAATTCTATTTTATGCATTTGGGGACATGAAGTTCCTTTTCTGCTCATCATTGCACTCATTTCAGTTCCAGATTCCTTTTTTTGGTATATTGGAGTTGGTTAATTAACAGTGTCTCCCAATGAATGAGAAGCACGGTTTTTATGCTTTTCATTCTTCATTTAGGTGTCCCACAATTGATATTTCTAGTGGTATGCGTTGTTAAGACCATCCTTACTCTTTAAAATTCTGTTTTAGGCATTTGCGGACATGAAGTTCCTTTTCTGATCATCATTGGACTATATTTTGTTCCGGATTCCACTATTTGGTCTATTGGATTAAGTTGATTAACGGTCTCTCCCAATGAATGAGCAACAATGTAGTTATGCTTCTCATTCCTTGTTTAGGTGTCCCCAATGCATATTTCTAGGGTATTCATTTTTATGACCATTCTTACTCTTTCAAATTCTGGTTATGCATTTGGGGACATGAAGTTCCTTTTCTAATCATCATTGCACTGAATTGAGTTCCAGATTCCTTTTTTTGGTATATTGGAGTTGGTTTATTAACAGTTTCTACCAATGAATCAGGAACACGGTTTTTATGCTTTTCATTCTTCATTTAGGTGTTCCGCAATGGATATTTCTAGTGGTATTCGTTGTTATGACAATTCTTACTCTTTAAAAGTCTGTTTTATGCATTTGGGTACATGATGTTTTTTTCTGATCTTCATTGGACTCATTTCAGTTCCAGATTCCTCTTTTTGGTATATTGGATTTAATTGATTAACTGTGTCTCCCAATGAATGAGAAACACTGTATTTATGCTCCTCATTCTTCATTTAGGGGTCCTACAATGCATATTTCTAGTGGTAATCATTGTTATGATCATTCTTACTCTTTAAAATTCAGTTTTATGCATTTGGGGATATGAAGTACCTTTTCTGGTCCTCATGGGGCTCATTTTAGTTCCAGATTCCACTTTTTGGTGTATTGGATTTGGTTGATTAACTGTGCTTCCCAATGAATGAGAAACAAGGTATTTATGCTCGTCATTCTTCATTTAGGTGTGCTACAATGCATATTTCTAGTGGTATTCATTGTTATGACCATTCTTAGTCTTTAAAATTCTGTTTTATGCATTTGGGGACATGAAGTTCCTTTTCTGATCATCATTGCACTCATTTCAGTTCCAGATTCCTTTTTTGTATATTGGAGTTGGTTGCTTTACAATGTTTCCCAATGAATGAGAAACACGGTTTTTATGCTTTACATTCTTCATTTAGGTGTCCCACAATGGAAATTTCTAGTGGTATTCGTTGTTAAGACCATTCTTACTCTTTAAAATTCTGTTTTAGGCATTTGTGGACATGAAGTTCCTTTTAAGTTGATTAACTGTGTCTCCCAATGAATGAGCAACAATGTATTTATGCTTCTCATTCCTCGTTTAAGTGTCCCCAATGCATATTTATAGTGCTAATCATTGTTATGATCATTCTTACTCTTTAAAATTTTGTTTTATGCATTTGGGGACATGAAGTACCTTTTCTGGTCTTCATGGGGCTCATTTTAGTTCCAGATTCCATTTTTTGGTGTATTGGATTTGGTTGATTAACGGTGTCTCCCAATGAATGAGAAACAATGTATTTATGTTTCTCATTCCTCAATCATTTGTCCCATAATGCATATTTATAGTGGTATTCATTGTTATGACCATTCTTACTTTTTAAAATTATGTTTTATGCATTTGGGTACATGAATTTCATTTTCTGATCTTTGTTGGACTCATTTCACTTCCATATTCCTCTTTATGGTATATTGGATTTGGTTGATTAACTGTGTCTCCCAATGAATGAGAAACAAGGTATTTATGCTTGTCATTCTTCATTTGGGGACATGAAGTTTCTTTTCTGATCATCATTGCACTCAATTCCGTTCCAGATTCCTTTTTTTGGTATATAGGAGTTTGTTTATTAACAGTGTCTACCAACGAATGAGGAACACGGTTTTTATGCTTTTCCTTCATCATTTTGGTGTTCCACAATGGATATTTCTAGTGGTATTCATTGCTATGACAATTCTTACTCTTTAAAATTCTGTTTTATGCATTTGGGTACATGATGTTTTTTTCTGATCTTCATTGGACTCATTTCAGTTCCATATTCCTCTTTTTTGTATATTGGATTTGGTTGATTAACTGTGTCTCCCAATGAATGAGAAACACTGTATTTATGCTCCTCATTCCTCAGGTATGTGTCCCATAGTGCATATTTATAGTGGTATTCATTGTTATGACCATTCTTACTCTTTAAAAAGTCTGTTTTATGCATTTGGGTACATGAAGTTCATTTTCTGATCTTCATTGGACTCATTTCAGTTCTAGATTCCTCTTTTTGGCATAGTGGATTTGGTTGATTAACTGTGTCTCCCAATGAATGAGAAACAATGTATTTATGCTCGTCATTTTTCATTTAGGTGTCCTAAAATGCATATTTCTAGTGGTATTTATTGTCATGACCATTCTTACTTTTTAAAATTCTGCTTTATGCATTTGGGGACACAAATTTCCTTTTCTGCTCATCATTGCACTCATTTCAGTTCCAGATTCCTTTTTTGGTATATTAAAGTTGGTTGATTAACAGTGTCACCCAATGAATGAGAAGCACGGTTTTTATGCTTTTCATTCTTCATTTAGGTGTCCCACAATTGATATTTCTAGTGGTATGCGTTGTTAAGACCATCCTTACTCTTTAAAATTCTGTTTTAGGCATTTGCGGACATGAAGTTCCTTTTCTGATCATCATTGGACTATATTTTGTTCCGGATTCCACTTTTTGGTCTATTGGATAAAGTTGATTAACGGTCTCTCCCAATGAATGAGCAACAATGTATTTATGCTTCTCATTCTTCGTTTAGGTGTCCCCAATGCATATTTCTTGGGTATTCATTTTTATGACCATTCTTACTCTTTCAAATTCTGGTTATGCATTTGGGGACATGAAGTTCCTTTTCTAATCATCGTTGCACTGAATTCAGTTCCGGATTCCTTTTTTTGGTATATTCAAGTTGGTTTATTAACAGTTTCTACCAATGAATGAGGAACACGGTTTTTATGCTTTTCATTCTTCATTTAGGTGTTCTGCAATGGATACTTCAAGTGGTATTCGTTGTTATGCCAATTCTTACTCTTTAAAATTCTGTTTAATGCATTTGGGTACATGATGTTTTTTTCTGATCTTCATTGGACTCATTTCAGTTCCAGATTCCTCTTTTTGGTATATTGGATTTGGTTGATTAACTGTGTCTCCCAATGAATGAGAAACAATGTATTTATGCTCCTCATTCTTCATTTAGGTGTCCTACAATGCATATTTCTAGTGGTATTCATTGTTATGACCATTCTTACTCTTTAAAATTCTATTTTATGCATTTGGGGACATGAAGTACTTTTTCTGGTCTTCATGGGACTCATTTTAGTTCCAGATTCCACTTTTTGGTGTATTGGATTTGGTTGATTAACTGTGTTTCCCAATGAATGAGAAACAAGGTACTTATGATCGTCATTCTTCATTTAGGTGCCCTACCATGCATATTTCTAGTGGTATTCATTGTTATGACCATTCTTAGTCTTTAAAATTCTGTTTTATGCATTTGGGGACATGAAGTTCCTTTTCTGATCATCATTGCACTCATTTCAGTTCCAGAATCCTTTTTTTGTATATTGGAGTTGGTTGCTTCACAGTGTTTCCCATTGAATGAGAAACACGGTTTTTATGCTTTACATTCTTCATTTAAGTGTCCCACAATGGAAATTTCTAGTGGTATTCGTTGTTAAGACCATTCTTACTCTTTAAAATTCTGTTTTAGGCATTTGTGGACATGAAGTTCCTTTTCTGATTATCATTGGACTTTTTTTTCTTCAATATTCCACTTTCTGGTCTATTGGATTAAGTTGATTAACGGTGTCTCCCAATGAATGAGCAACAATGTATTTATGCTTCTCATACCTCGTTTAAGTGTCCCCAATGCAGATTTCTAGTGGTACTCATTGTTATGATCATTCTTACTCTTTAAAATTCTGTTTTATGCATTTGGGGATATGAAGTACCTTTTCTGGTCTTCATGGGCTCATTTTAGTTCTAGATTCCACTTTTTGGTGTGTTGGATTTGTTTGATTAACGGTGTCTCCCAATGAATGAGAAACAATGTATTTATGTTTCTCATTCCTCAATCATGTGTCCCACAATGCATATTTATAATGGTATTCATTGTTATGACCATTCTTACTTTTTAAAATTCTGTTTTATGCATTTGGGTACATGAATTTCATTTTCTGATCTTCTTTGGACTCATTTCAGTTCCAGATTCCTCTTTATGGTATATTGGATTTGGTTGATTAACTGTGTCTCCCAATGAATGAGAAACAAGGTATTTATGCTTGTCATTCTTCATTTGGGGACATGAAGTTCCTTTTCTGATCATCATTGCACTCAATTCAGTTCCAGATTCTTTTTTTTGGTATATAGGAGTTGGTTTATTAACAGTGTCTACCAATGAATGAGGAACACGGTTTTTATGCTTTTCATTCTTCATTTAAGTGTCCCCAATGCATATTTCTAGTGGTATTCATTGCTATGACAATTCTTACTCTTTAAATTTCTGTTTTATGCATTTGGGTACATGATGTTTTTTTCTGATCTTCATTGGACTCATTTGAGTTCCAGATTCCTCTTTTTGGTATATTGGATTTGGTTGATTAACTGTGTCTCCCAATGAATGAGAAACACTGTATTTATGCTCCTCATTCCTCAGTTATGTGTCCCATAGTGCATATTTATAGTGGTATACATTGTTATGACTATTCTTACTCTTTAAAAAATCTGTTATATGCATTTGGGTATATGAAGTTCATTTTCTGATCTTTATTGGACTCATTTCAGTTCCATATTCCTCTTTTTGGTCTATTGGATTTGGTTGATTAACTGTGTCTCCCAATGAATGAGAAACAATGTATTTATGCTCGTCATTTTTCATTTAGGTGTCCTACAATGTATATTTCTAGTGGTATTCATTGTGATGACCATTCTTACTTTTTTAAAAGTCTGTTTTATGCATTTGGGGACATGAAGTTCCTTTTCTGATCATCATTGGACTATTTTTTGTTTCGGATTCCACTTTTTGGTCTATTGAATTATTGATTAACGGTCTCTCCCAATGAATTAGCAACAATGTTTTTATGCTTCTCATTCCTCGTTTAGGTGTCCCCAATACATATTTCTAGGGTATTCATTGTTATGACCATTCTTACACTTTCAAATTCTGGTTACGAATTTGGGGACATGGAGTTCCTTTTCTAATCATCATTGCACTGAATTCAGTTCCAGATTCCTTTTTTTGGTATATTGTAGTTGGTTTATTAACAGTTTCTACCAATGAATGAGGAACACGGTTTTTATGCTTTTCATTCTTCATTTAGGTGTTCCGCAATGGATATTTCTAGTGGTATTCGTTGTTATGCCAATTCTTACTCTTTAAAATTCTGTTTAATGCATTTGGGTACATGATGTTTTTTTCTGATCATCATTGGACTCATTTCAGTTCCAGATTCCTCTTTTTGGTATATTGGATTTGGTTGATTAACTGTGTCTCCCAATGAATGAGAAACACTGTAGTTATGCTCCTCATTCTTCATTTAGGTGTCCTACAATGCATATTTCTAGTGGTATTCATTGTTATGACCATTCTTACCCTTTAAAATTCTGTTTTATGCATTTGGGGACATGAAGTACCTTTTCTGGTCTTCATGGGACTCATTTTAGTTCCAGATTCCACTTTTTGGTGTATTGGAATTGGTTGATTAACTGTGTTTCCCAATGAATGAGAAACAAGGTATTTATGCTCGTCATTCTTCATTTAGGTGTCCTACCATGCATATTTCTAGTGGTATTCATTGTTATGACCATTCTTAGTCTTTAAAATTCTGTTTTATGCATTTGGGGACATGAAGTTCCTTTTCTGATCATCATTGCACTCATATCAGTTCCAGATTCCTTTTTTTGTATATTGGAGTTGGTTGCTTAACAGTTTTCCCAATGAATGAGAAACACGGTTTTTATGCTTTACATTCTTCATTTAGGTGTCACACAATGGAAATTTCTAGTGGTATTAGTTGTTATGACCATTCTTACTCTTTAAAATTTTGTTTTAGGCATTTGTGGACATGAAGTTCCTTTTCTGATCATCGTTGGACTTTTTTTTCTTCCAGATTCCACTTTTTGGTCTATTGGATTAAGTTGATTAACGGTGTCTCCCAATGAATGAGCAACAATGTATTTATGCTTCTCATTCCTCGTTTAAGTGTCCCCAATGCATATTTCTAGTGGTAATCATTGTTATGACCATTCTTACTCTTTAAAATTCTGTTTTATGCATTTGGGTACATGAATTTAATTTTCTGCTCATCATTGCACTCATTTCAGTTCCAGATTCCTTTTTTTGGTATATTGGAGTTGGTTGATTAACAGTGTCTCCCATTGAATGAGAAGCACGGTTTTTATGCTTTTCATTCTTCATTAAGGTGTCCCACAATGGATATTTCTAGTGGTATTCGTTGTTAAGACCATCCTTACTCATTAAAATTCTGTTTTAGGCATGTGCGGACATGAAGTTCCTTTTCTGATCATCATTGGACTATTTTTTGTTCCGGATTCCACTTTTTGGTCTATTGGATTAAGTTGATTAACGGTCTCTCCCAATGAATTAGCAACAATGTATTTATGCTTCTCATTCCTCGTTTAGGTGTCCCCAATGCATATTTCTAGGGTATTCATTGTTATGACCATTCTTACTCTTTCAAATTCTGGTTATGCATTTGGGGACATGATGTTTCTTTTCTAATCATCATTGCACTGAATTCAGTTCCAGATTTCTTTTTTTGGTATATTGGAGTTGGTTTATTAACAGTTTCTACCAATGAATGAGGAACACGGTTTTTATGCTTTTCATTCGTCATTTAGGTGTTCCACAATGGATATTTCTAGTGGTATTCGTTGTTATGACAATTCTTACTCTTTAAAATTCTGTTTTATGCATTTGGGTACATGATGTTTTTTTCTGATCATCATTGGACCAAATGTGTCTCTCAATGAATAAGAATAAAGGTTTTATGCTTTTCATTCTTCATTTAGGTGTCCCACAATAGATATTTCTTGTGAGATTCACTGTTATGACCATTCTTACTCTTTAAAATTCTGTTTTTTTGCATTTGGGGACATGAATTTCCTTTTCTGATCATCATTGCACTCATTTTCGTTCCAGATTCTACTTTTGGTTTATTGGATTTAGTTGATTAGTGGTGTCTCCTAATGAATGAAAAACAATGTGTTTATGCTTCTCATTCCTCTTTTAGGTGTCCCACAATGCATATATCTAGTGGTATTCATTGTTATGACCATTCTTACTCTTTGAAATTCTGTTTTACGCATTTGGGGACATGAAGTTCCTTTTCTGATCATCATTGGACTTATTTTAGTTCCGGATTCTACAATTTTTCTATTGGATTTGGTTAATTAACGGTGTCTCCCAATGAATGAGAAACAATGTGTTTATGCTTCTCATTCCTCGTTTAGGTGTCCCACAATGCATATTTCTAATGGTAATCATTGTTATGACCATTCTTACTCTTTAAAATTCTGTTTTATGCATTTGGGTACATGAAGTTCATTTTCTGATCTTCATTGGACTCATTTCAGTTCCAGATTCCTCTTTTTGGTATATTGTATTTGGTTGATTAACGGTGTCTCCCAATGAATGAGAAACAAGGTTTTTATGATTTTCATTCTTCATTTAGGTGTCCCACAATGGATATTTCTAGTGGTATTCATTGTTATGACCATTCTTACTCTTTACAATTCTGTTTTAGGCATTTGGGGACATGAAGTTTCTTCTCTGAGCATCATTGGATTTTTTTTAATTCCAGATTCCACTTTTTGGTCTATTGGATTTGGTTTATTAACGCTGTCTCTCAATGAATGAGAAACAATGTATTTACGCCTCTCATTCCTCGTTTAGGTGTCCCACAATTCAAATTTCTAGTGGTATTCACTGTTATGACCATTCTTACTCTTTAAAGTTCTGTTTTATGCATTTGGGGACATGAATTTCCTTTTCGGATCATCATTGGACTCATTTTAGTTCCAGATTCTACTTTTGGTCTATTGGATTTAGTGTATAAACGGTGTCTCCTAATGAATGAGAAACAATACGTTATGCTTCTCATTCCTCTTTTAGGTGTCCCACAATGCATATTTCTAGTGGTATTCATTGTTATGACCATTCTTACTCTTTAAAATTCTGTTTTATGCATTTGGGGACATGAAGTACCTTTTCTGGTCTTCATGGGTGTCATTTTAGTTCCAGATTCCAATTTTTGGTCAATTGGGTTTGGTTGATTAATAGTTTCTCCCAATGAATGAGAAACAAGGTTTTTATTCTTTTCATTCTTCATTTAGGTGTGGCACAATGGATATTTCTAGTGGTATTCATTGTTGTGACCATGCTTGCTCTTTAAAATTCTTTGTTAGCCATTTGGGGAAATGAAGTTCCTTTTCTGATCATCATTAGACCCATTTTAGTTCCAGATTTCTCTTTTTGGTCTATTGGATTTGGTTGATTAACGGTGTCTCCCAATGAATGAGAATCAAGATTTTTTTGCTTTTCATTCTTCATTTAGGTGTCCAACAATGGATATTTGTAGTGGTATTCACTGTTATGACCATTCTTACTCATTAAAATTCTGTTTTATGCATTTTGGGACATGAATTTCCTTTTCTTATCATCATTAGACTCATTTTAGTTTCAGATTCTACTTTTGGTCTATTGAATTTGGTTGATTAACGGTGTCTCCTAATGAATGAGAAATAATGTGTGTTATGCTTCTCATTCCTCGTTTAGGTGTCCCATAATTCATATTTCTAGTGGTTTGCACTGTTATGACCATTCTTACTCTTGAAAGTTATGTTTTATGCATTTGGGGACATGAAGTTCCTTTTTTGATAATCGTTGGACTCATTTTAGTTCCAGATTCCACTTTTTGGTCTATTGGATTTGGTTGATTAACGGTGTCTCTCAGTGAATGAGAAACAATGCACTTATGCTTCTCATTCCTTGTCTAGGTGTCCGACAATGCATATTTCTAGTGGTACTCATTGTTATGACCATTCTTACTCTTTAAAATTCTGTTTTATGCATTTGGGGAAATGAAGTACCTTTTCTGGTCTTCATGGGACTCAATTTAGTCCTAGATTCCACATTTTCGTCTATTCGATTTGGTTGATTAACGATGTCTCCTAATGAATGAGAAACAAGGTTTTTATGCTTTTCATTCTTCATTTAGGTGTCGCACAATGGATATTTCTAGTGGTGTTCATTGTTATAACCATTCATACTCTTTAGAATTCTGTTTTAGGCATTTTGGGACATGAAGTTGCTTCTCTGATCATCATTGGATTTTTTTTAATTCCAGATTCCACTTTTTAGTCTATTGGATTTGGTTTATTAACGGTGTCTCTCTATGAATGAGAATAAATGTATTTATGTCTCTCATTCCTCGTTTAGGTGTCCCACAATTCATATTTCTAGTGGTATTAACTGTTATGACCATTATTACTCTTTAAAGTTCTGTTTTATGCATTTGGGGACATGAAGTTCCATTTTTGATCATCATTGGACTCATTCTAGTTCCAAATTCCACTTTTTGGTCTATTGGATTTGGTTGACTAACGGTGTCTCTCAATGAATGAAAACAATGTGTTTATGCTTCTCATTCCTCGTCTAGGTGTCCCACAACGCATATTTCTAGTGGTATTCATTGTTATGACCATTCTTAGTTTTTAAAATTCTGTTTTATGCATTTGGGGACATGAAGTACCTTTTCTGGTCTTCATGGGACTCATTTTAGTTCCAGAGTCCAATTTTTGGTCTATTGGATTTGGTTGATTAATGGTGTCTCCCAATGAATGAGAAACAAGGTTTTTATGCTTGTCATTCTTCATTTAGGTGTCGCACAATGAATATTTCTAGTGGTATTCACTGTTATGACCATTCTTACTCTTAAAAATTCTGTTTTATGCATTTGGGGACATGAATTTCCTTTTATGATCATTATTGGACTCATTTTAGTTCCAGATTCTACTTTTTGTCTATTGGATTTAGTTGATTAGCGGTGTCTCCTAATTAATGAGAAACATTGTGTTTTTGCTTCTCATTCCTCTTTTAGGTGTCCCACAATGCATATTTCTAGTGGTATTCATTGTTATGACCATTCTTACTCTTTAAAATTCTGTTTTACGCATTTGGGGACATGAAGTTCCTTTTCTGATCATCATTGGACTCATTTTAGTTCTGGATTATATAATTTTTCTATTGGATTTGGTTAATTAACGGTGTCTCCCAATGAATGAGAAACAATGTGTCTATGCTTCTCATTCCTTGTTTAAGTGTCCCACAATGCATATTTTTAGTGGTAATAGTTGTTATGATCAATCTTACTCTTTAAAATTCTGTTTTATGCATTTGGGTACATGAAGTTCATTTTCTGATCTTCATAGGACTAATTTGAGTTCCAGATTCCTCTTTTTGGTATCTTCGATTTGGTTGAATAACGGTGTCTCCCAATGAATCACAATAAAGGTTTTTATGCTTTTCATTCTTCGTTTAGGTGTCCCACAATGGATATTTGTAGTGGTATTCACTGTTATGACCATTCTTACTCTTTAAAATTCTGTTTTATCCATTTGGGGACATGAATTTCCTTTTCTTATCATCATTGGACTAATTTTAGTTCCAGATTCATCTTTTGGTCTACTGGATTTAGTTGATTAACGGTGTATCCTAATGAATGAGAAACAATGTGTTTATGCTTCTCATTCCTCTTTTAGGTGTCCCAAAATGCATATTTCTAATGGTATTCATTGTTATGACCATTCTTACTCTTTAAAATTCAGTTTTACGCATTTGGGGACATGAAGTTCCTTTTCTGATCATAATTGGACTCATTTTAGTTCCAATGAATGAGAAAAATGTGTTTATGCTTCTCACTAGTCGTTTAGGTGTCCCAAAATGCATATTTGTAGTGGTAATCATTGTTATGACCATTCTTACTCTTTAAAATTCTGTTTTATGAATTTGGGTATATGAAGTTCATTTTCTGATCTTCATTGGACTCATTTCAGTTCCAAATTCCACTTTTTGGTATATTGGATTTGGTTGATTAACGGTGTCTACCAATGAAGCAGAATAAAGGTTTTTATGCTTTTCACTCTTCATTTAGGAGTCCCACAATGGATATTTCTAGTGGTATTCCATTTTATAACCATTCTTACTCTTTAAAATTCTATTTTATGCATTTGGGAACATGAATTTCCTTTTCTGATCATCATTGGACTCATTTTAGTTCCAGATTCTACTTTTGGTCTATTGGATTTAGTTGATTAACGGTGTCTCCTAATGAATGAGAAACAATGTGTTTATGCTTCTCATTCCTCTTTTAGGTGTCCCACAATGCATATTTCTAGTGGTATTCATTGTTATGACCAGTCTTACGCTTTAAAATTCTGTTTTATGCATTTGGGGACATGAAGTACCTTTTCTGGTCTTCATGGGTATCATTTTAGTTCCAGATTCCACTTTTTGGTCTATGGATTTGGTTGATTAATAGTTTCTCCCAATGAATGAGAAACAAGGTTTTTATTCTTTTCATTCTTCATTTAGGTGTGGCACAATGGATATTTCTAGTGGTATTCATTGTTATGACCATGCTTGCTCTTTAAAATTTTTTTTTTGGCATTTGGGGAAATGAAGTTCCTTTTCTGATCATCATTAGACCCATTTTAGTTCCAGATTTCTCTTTTTGGTCTATTGGATTTGGTTGATTAACGGTGTCTCTCAATGAATGAGAATCAAGGTTTTTTTGCTTTTTATTCTTCATTTAGGTGTCCCACAATGGATATTTGTAGTGGTATTCACTGTTATGATCATTCTTACTCTTTAAAATTCTGTTTTATGCATTGTGAACATGAATTTCCTTTTCTTATCATCATTAGACTCATTTTAGTTCCTGATTCAACTTTTGGTCTATTGGATTTGGTTGATTAACGTTGTCTCCTAATGAATGAGAAATAATGTGTATTTGCTTCTCATTCCTCGTTTAGGTGTCCCATAATGCATATTTCTAGTGGTATGCACTGTTATGACCATTCTTACTCTTGAGAGTTCTGTTTTATGTATTTGGGGACATGAAGTTCCTTTTTTGATCATCGTTGGACTCATTTTAGTTCTAGATTCCACTTTTTGGTCTATTGGGTTTGGTTGATTAACGGTGTCTCCGAATGAATGAGAAACAATGTATTTGTGTTTCTCATTCCTCAATCATGTGTCCCATAATGCATATTTCTAGTGGTATTCATTGTTATGACCATTCTTACTCTTTAACATTCTGTTTTATGCATTTGGGTACATGAAGTTCATTTTCTGATCTTCATTGGACTCATTTCAGTTCCAGATTCCTCTTTTTCGTATATTGGATTTGGTTGATTAACTGTGTCTCCCAATGAATGAGAAACAAGGTATTTATGATCGGCATTCTTCATTTAGGTGTCTCCTAATGAATCCGAAACAAGGTATTTATGTTTGTCATTCTTCATTTAGGTGTCCTACAATGCATATTTCTAGGGTATTCATTATTATGACCATTCTTACTCTTTAAAATTCTGGTTATGCATTTGGGGACATGAAGTTCCTTTCCTGATCATCATTGCACTCAATTCAGTTCCAGATACCTTTTCTAGTCTTCATGGGTATCATTTTAGTTTCAGATTGCACCTTTTGGTGTATTGGATTTGGTTGATTAACGGTGTCTCCCAATGAATGAGAAACAATGTATTTATGTTTCTCATTCCTCAATTATATGTCCCATAATGCATATTTCTAGTGGTATTCTTTGTTATGACCATTCTAACTCTTTAAAATTATGTTTTCTGATCTTCATTGGACACATTTCAGTACATGATTCCTGTTTTTGGTATATTAGATTAAGTTGATTAACTGTGTCTCCCAATGAATGAGAAAAATGTATTTATGCTCCTCATTCTTCATTTAGGTGTCCCACATTGCATATTACTAGTGGTATTCATTGTTATGACCATTCTTACTCTTTACAATTCTGTTTTATGCATTTGGGGACATGAAATACCTTTTTTGGTCTTCATGGGAATAATTTTAGTTCCAGATTTCCACTTTTTGGTGTATTAGATTGGTCTATTTACGGTGTCTCCTAATGAATCAGAAACAAGGTATTTGTGTTTGTCATTCTTCATTTAGGTGTCCTACAATGCATATTTCTAGGGTATTCATTGTTATGACCATTCTTACTCTTTAAAATTCTGGTTATGCATTTGGGGACATGAAGTTCCTTTTCTGATCATCATTGGACTCATTTTAGTTCTGGATTATATAATTTTTCTATTGGATTTGGTTAATTAACGGTGTCTCCCAATGAATGAGAAACAATGTGTCTATGCTTCTCATTCCTTGTTTAGGTGTCCCACAATGCATATTTTTAGTGGTAATCGTTGTTATGATCAATCTTACTCTTTAAAATTCTGTTTTATGCATTTGGGTACATGAAGTTCATTTTCTGATCTTCATAGGACTAATTTGAGTTCCAGATTCCTCTTTTTGGTATCTTCGATTTGGTTGAATAACGGTGTCTCCCAATGAATCACAATAAAGGTTTTTATGCTTTTCATTCTTCGTTTAGGTGTCCCACAATGGATATTTGTAGTGGTATTCACTGTTATGACCATTCTTACTCTTTAAAATTCTGTTTTATCCATTTGGGGACATGAATTTCCTTTTCTTATCATCATTGGACTAATTTTAGTTCCAGATTCATCTTTTGGTCTACTGGATTTAGTTGATTAACGGTGTATCCTAATGAATGAGAAACAATGTGTTTATGCTTCTCATTCCTCTTTTAGGTGTCCCAAAATGCATATTTCTAATGGTATTCATTGTTATGACCATTCTTACTCTTTAAAATTCAGTTTTACGCATTTGGGGACATGAAGTTCCTTTTCTGATCATAATTGGACTCATTTTAGTTCCAATGAATGAGAAAAATGTGTTTATGCTTCTCACTAGTCGTTTAGGTGTCCCAAAATGCATATTTGTAGTGGTAATCATTGTTATGACCATTCTTACTCTTTAAAATTCTGTTTTATGAATTTGGGTACATGAAGTTCATTTTCTGATCTTCATTGGACTCATTTCAGTTCCAAATTCCACTTTTTGGTATATTGGATTTGGTTGATTAACGGTGTCTACCAATGAAGCAGAATAAAGGTTTTTATGCTTTTCACTCTTCATTTAGGAGTCCCACAATGGATATTTCTAGTGGTATTCCATTTTATAACCATTCTTACTCTTTAAAATTCTATTTTATGCATTTGGGAACATGAATTTCCTTTTCTGATCATCATTGGACTCATTTTAGTTCCAGATTCTACTTTTGGTCTATTGGATTTAGTTGATTAACGGTGTCTCCTAATGAATGAGAAACAATGTGTTTATGCTTCTCATTCCTCTTTTAGGTGTCCCACAATGCATATTTCTAGTGGTATTCATTGTTATGACCAGTCTTACGCTTTAAAATTCTGTTTTATGCATTTGGGGACATGAAGTACCTTTTCTGGTCTTCATGGGTATCATTTTAGTTCCAGATTCCACTTTTTGGTCTATGGATTTGGTTGATTAATAGTTTCTCCCAATGAATGAGAAACAAGGTTTTTATTCTTTTCATTCTTCATTTAGGTGTGGCACAATGGATATTTCTAGTGGTATTCATTGTTATGACCATGCTTGCTCTTTAAAATTTTTTTTTTGGCATTTGGGGAAATGAAGTTCCTTTTCTGATCATCATTAGACCCATTTTAGTTCCAGATTTCTCTTTTTGGTCTATTGGATTTGGTTGATTAACGGTGTCTCTCAATGAATGAGAATCAAGGTTTTTTTGCTTTTTATTCTTCATTTAGGTGTCCCACAATGGATATTTGTAGTGGTATTCACTGTTATGATCATTCTTACTCTTTAAAATTCTGTTTTATGCATTGTGAACATGAATTTCCTTTTCTTATCATCATTAGACTCATTTTAGTTCCTGATTCAACTTTTGGTCTATTGGATTTGGTTGATTAACGTTGTCTCCTAATGAATGAGAAATAATGTGTATTTGCTTCTCATTCCTCGTTTAGGTGTCCCATAATGCATATTTCTAGTGGTATGCACTGTTATGACCATTCTTACTCTTGAGAGTTCTGTTTTATGTATTTGGGGACATGAAGTTCCTTTTTTGATCATCGTTGGACTCATTTTAGTTCTAGATTCCACTTTTTGGTCTATTGGGTTTGGTTGATTAACGGTGTCTCCGAATGAATGAGAAACAATGTATTTGTGTTTCTCATTCCTCAATCATGTGTCCCATAATGCATATTTCTAGTGGTATTCATTGTTATGACCATTCTTACTCTTTAACATTCTGTTTTATGCATTTGGGTACATGAAGTTCATTTTCTGATCTTCATTGGACTCATTTCAGTTCCAGATTCCTCTTTTTCGTATATTGGATTTGGTTGATTAACTGTGTCTCCCAATGAATGAGAAACAAGGTATTTATGATCGGCATTCTTCATTTAGGTGTCTCCTAATGAATCCGAAACAAGGTATTTATGTTTGTCATTCTTCATTTAGGTGTCCTACAATGCATATTTCTAGGGTATTCATTATTATGACCATTCTTACTCTTTAAAATTCTGGTTATGCATTTGGGGACATGAAGTTCCTTTCCTGATCATCATTGCACTCAATTCAGTTCCAGATACCTTTTCTGGTCTTCATGGGTATCATTTTAGTTTCAGATTGCACCTTTTGGTGTATTGGATTTGGTTGATTAACGGTGTCTCCCAATGAATGAGAAACAATGTATTTATGTTTCTCATTCCTCAATTATATGTCCCATAATGCATATTTCTAGTGGTATTCTTTGTTATGACCATTCTAACTCTTTAAAATTATGTTTTCTGATCTTCATTGGACACATTTCAGTACATGATTCCTGTTTTTGGTATATTAGATTAAGTTGATTAACTGTGTCTCCCAATGAATGAGAAAAATGTATTTATGCTCCTCATTCTTCATTTAGGTGTCCCACATTGCATATTACTAGTGGTATTCATTGTTATGACCATTCTTACTCTTTACAATTCTGTTTTATGCATTTGGGGACATGAAATACCTTTTTTGGTCTTCATGGGAATAATTTTAGTTCCAGATTCCACTTTTTGGTGTATTAGATTGGTCTATTTACGGTGTCTCCTAATGAATCAGAAACAAGGTATTTGTGTTTGTCATTCTTCATTTAGGTGTCCTACAATGCATATTTCTAGGGTATTCATTGTTATAACCATTCTTACTCTTTAAAATTCTGGTTATGCATTTGGGGACATGAAGTTCCTTTTCTGATCATCATTGCACTCAATTCAGCTCCACATACTTTTTCTGGTCTTCATGGGACTCATTTTAGTTTCAGATTGCACCTTTTGGTGTATCTGATTTGGTTGATTAACGGTGTCTCCCAATGAATGAGAAACAATGTATTTTTGTTTCTCATTCCTAAATCACGTGTCCCATAATGCATATTTCTAGTGGTATTCATTGTTATGACCATTCTTACTCTTTAAAATTCTGTTTTATGCATTTGGGGACATTAAGTTCCTTTTCTGATCATTATAGCACTCATTTCAGTTCCAGATTCCTTTTTTTGGTATATTGGAGTTGGTTGATTAACAGTGTCTCCCAATGAATGAGAAACATGGTTTTTATGTTTTTCATTCTTCATTTAGGTGTCCCACAATTGATATTTCAAGTGGTATTCGTTGTTATGATTACTCTTACTCTTTTAAATTCTGTTTTAGGCATTTGCGGACATAAAGTTCCTTTTCTGATCATCATCGGCCTTTTTTTTGTTCCACATTCCACTTTTTGGTCTATTGGATTTAGTTGATTAACGGTGTCTCCCAATGAATGAGCAAAAATGTATTTATGCTTCTCATTCCTCGTTTAGGTGTCCCTAATGCATATTTCTAGTGGTAATCATTGTTATGACCATTCTTACTCTTTAAAATTCTGTTTTATGGATTTGGGGACATGAAGTGCCTTTTCTGGTCTTCATGGGAATCATTTTAGTTCCAGATTCAACTTTTTGGTGTATTGGATTTGGTTGATTAACGGTGTCTCCCAATGAATGAGAAACAATGTATTTATGTTTCTCATTCCTCAATCATGTGTTCCAAAATGCATAATTCTAGTGGTCTTCATTGTTATGACCATTCTTACTCTTTAAAATTCTGTTTTATGCATTTGGGTACATGAAGTTCATTTTCTGATCTTCATTGGACTCATTTCAGTTCCAGATTCCTCTTATTGGTATATAGGATTTGGTTGATTAACTGTGTCTCCCAATGAATGAGAAACAAGGTATTTATGATCGGCATTCTTCATTGAGGTGTCTCCTAATGAATCAGAAACAAGGTATTCATGTTTGTCATTCTTCATTTAGGTGTCCTACAATGCATATTTCTAGGGTATTCATAGTTATGACCATTCTTACTCTTTAAAATTCTTGTTTATGCATTTGGGGACATGAAGTACCTATTCTCGTCTTCATGGGACTCATTTTAGTTCCAGATTGCACCTTTTGGTGTATTGTATTTGGTTGATTAACGGTGTCTCCCAATGAATGAGAAACAATGTATTTATGTTTCTCATTCCTCAATCATGTGTCCCATAATGCATATTTCTAGTGGTATTCATTGTTATGACCATTCTTATTTTTTAAAATTTTGTTTTATGCATTTGGGTACATGAAATTCATTTTCTGATCTTCATTGGACTCATTTCAGTTCCAGATTCCTCTTTTTGGTATAGTGAATTTGGTTCATTAACTGTGTCTCCCAATGAATGAGAAACAAGGTATTTATGCTCGTCATTCTTCATTTAGGTGTCCTACAATGCATATTTCTAATGGTATTCATAGTTATGACCATTCTTACTCTTTAAAATTCTGTTTTATGCATTTGGGGACATGAAGTACCCTTTCTGGTCTTCATGGGACTCATTTTTGTTCCAGATTGCACCTTTTGGTGTATTGGATTTGGTTGATTAACGGTGTTTCCGAATGAATGAGAAACAATGTATTTGTGTTTCTCATTCCTCAATCATGTGTCCCATAATGCATATTTCTAGTGGTATTCATTGTTATGACCATTCTTACTCTTTAACATTCTGTTTTATGCATTTGGGTACATGAAGTTCATTTTCTGATCTTCATTGGACTCATTTCAGTTCCAGATTCCTCTTTTTCGTATATTGGATTTGGTTGATTAACTGTGTCTCCCAATGAATGAGAAACAAGGTATTTATGATCGGTATTCTTCATTTAGGTGTCTCCTAATGAATCAGAAACAAGGTATTTATGTTTGTCATTCTTCATTTAGGTGTCCTACAATGCATATTTCTAGGGTATTCATTGTTATGACCATTCTTACTCTTTAAAATTCTGGTTATGCATTTGGGGACATGAAGTTCTTTTTCTGATCATCATTGCACTCAATTCAGTTCCAGATACCTTTTCTGGTCTTCATGGATATCATTTTAGTTTCAGATTGCACCTTTTTGTGTATTGGATTTGGTTGATTAACGGTGTCTCCCAATGAATGAGAAACAATGTATTTATGTTTCTCATTCCTCAATCACGTGTCCCATAATGCATATTTCTTGTGGTATTCATTGTTATGACCATTCTTACTCTTTAAAATTCTGTTTTATGCATTTGGGGACATTGAGTTCCTTTTCTGATCATCATTGCACTCATTTCAGTTCCAGATTCCTTTTTTTGTTATATTGGAGTTGGTTGATTAACAGTGTCTCCCAATGAATGTGAAACATGGTTTTTATGTTTTTAATTCTTTATTTAGGTGTCCCACAATTGATATTTCAAGTGGTATTCGTTGTTATGATCATTCTTACTCTTTTAAATTCTGTTTTAGGCATTTGCGGACATAAAGTTACTTTTCCGATCATCATCGGCCTTTTTTTTGTTCCAGATTCCACTTTTTGCTCTATTGGATTTAGTTGATTAACGGTGTCTCACAATGAATGAGCAAAAATGTATTTATGCTTCTCATTCCTCGTTTAGGTGTCCCAATGCATATTTCTAGTGGTAATCATAGTTATGACCAATTTTGCTCTTTAAAATTCTGTTTTATGGATTTGGGGACATGAAGTTCCTTTTCTGGTCTTCATGGGAATCATTTTAGTTCCAGATTCCACTTTTTGGTGTATTGGATTTGGTTGATTAATGGTGTCTCCCAATGAATGAGAAACAATGTATTTATGTTTCTCATTCCTCAATCACGTGTCCCATAATGCATATTTCTTGTGGTATTCATTGTTATGACCATTCTTACTCTTTAAAATTCTGTTTTATGCATTTGGGGACATTAAGTTCCTTTTCTGATCATCATTGCACTCATTTCAGTTCCAGATTCCTTTTTTGGTATATTGGAGTTGGTTGATTAACAGTGTCTCCCAATGAATGAGAAACATGGTTTTTATGTTTTTGATTCTTCATTTAGGTGTCCCATAATTGATATTTCAAGTGGTATTCGTTGTTATGATTATTGTTACTCTTTTAAATTCTGTTTTAGGCATTTGCGGACATAAACTTCCGTTTCTGATCATCATCGGTCTTTTTATTGTTCCATATTCCACTTTTTGGTCTATTGGATTTAGTTGATTAATGGTGTCTCCCAATGAATGAGCAAAAATGTATTTATGCTTCTCATTCCTCGTTTAGGTGTCCCCAATGCATATTTCTAGTGGTAATCATTGTTATGACCATTTTTGCTCTTTAAAATTCTGTTTAATTGATTTTGGGACATAATGTGCCTTTTCTGGTCTTCATGGGAATCATTTTAGTTCCAGATTCCACTTTTTGGTGTAATGGATTTGGTTGATTAATGGTGTCTCCCAATGAATGAGAAACAATGTATTTATGTTTCTCATTCCTCAATCATGTGTCCCATAATGCATATTTCTAGTGGTATTCATTGTTATGACCATTCTTAGTTTTTAAAATTCTGTTTTATGCATTTGGGGACATTAAGTTCCTTTTCTGATCATCATTGCGCTCATTTCTGTTCCAGATTCCTTTTTTTGGTATATTGGAGTTGGTTGATTAACAGTGTCTCCCAATGAATGAGAAACATGGTTTTTATGTTTTTCATTCTTCATTTAGGTGTCCCATAATTGATATTTCAAGTGGTATTCGTTGTTATGATTATTCTTACTCTTTTAAATTCTGTTTTAGGCATTTGCGGACATAAAGTTCTGTTTCTCATCATCATCTGCCTTTTTTTTGTTCCAGATTCCACTTTTTGGTCTATTGGATTTAGTTGATTAATGGTGTCTCCCAATGAATGAGCGAAAATGTATTTATGCTTCTCATTCCTCGTTTAGGTGTCCCCAATGCATATTTTTTAGTGGTAATCATTGTTATGACCATTCTTACTCTTTAAAATTCTGTTTTATGGATTTAGGGACATGATGTGCCTTTTCTGGTCTTCATGGGAATCATTTTAGTTCCAGATTCCACTTTTTGGCGTATTGGATTTGGTTGATTAACGGTGTCTCCCAATGAATGAGAAACAATGTATTTATGTTTCTCATTCCTCAATCACGTGTCCCATAATGCATATTTCTAGTGGTATTCATTGTTATGACCATTCTTACTCTTTAAAATTCTGTTTTATGCATTTGGGGACATTGAGTTCCTTTTCTGATCATCATTGCACTCATTTCAGTTCCAGATTCCTTTTTTTGGTATATTGGAGTTGGTTGATTAACAGTGTCTCCCAATGAATGTGAAACATGGTTTTTATGTTTTTCATTCTTTATTTTGGTGTCCAATTATTGATATTTCAAGTGGTATTCGTTGTTATGATTATTCTTACTCTTTTAAATTCTGTTTTAGGCATTTGCGGACATAAAGTTCTGTTTCTGATCATCATCGGCCTTTTTTTTGTTCCAGATTCCACTTTTTGGTCTGTTGGATTTAGTTGATCAATGGTGTCTCCCAATGAATAAGCGAAAATGTATTTATGCTTCTCATTCCTCGTTTAGGTGTCCCCAATGCATATTTCAAGTGGTAATCATAGTTATGACCATTCTTACTCTTTAAAATTCTGTTTTATGGATTTGGGGACATGAAGTGCCTTTTCTGGTCTTCATGGGAATCATTTTAGTTCCAGATTCCAATTTTTGGTGTATTGGATTTGGTTGATTAACGGTGTCTCCCAATGAATGAGAAACAATGTATTTATGTTTCTCATTCCTCAATCACGTGTCCCATAATGCATATTTCTAGTGGTATTCATTGTTATGACCATTCTTACTCTTTAAAATTCTGTTTTATGCATTTGGGGACATTGAGTTCCTTTTCTGATCATCATTGCACTCATTTCAGTTCCAGATTCCTTTTTTTGGTATATTGGAGTTGGTTGATTAACAGTGTCTCCCAATGAATGTGAAACATGGTTTTTATGTTTTTCATTCTTTATTTTGGTGTCCAATTATTGATATTTCAAGTCGTATTCGTTGTTATGATTATTCTTACTCTTTTAAATTCTGTTTTAGGCATTTGCGGACATAAAGTTCTGTTTCTGATCATCATCGGCCTTTTTTTTGTTCCAGATTCCACTTTTTGGTCTATTGGATTTAGTTGATTAATGGTGTCTCCCAATGAATAAGCGAAAATGTATTTATGCTTCTCATTCCTCGTTTAGGTGTCCCCAATGCATATTTCAAGTGGTAATCATAGTTATGACCATTCTTACTCTTTAAAATTCTGTTTTATGGATTTGGGGACATGAAGTGCCTTTTCTGGTCTTCATGGGAATCATTTTAGTTCCAGATTCCACTTTTTGGTGTATTGGATTTGGTTGATTAACGGTGTCTCCCAATGAATGAGAAACAATGTATTTATGTTTCTCATTCCTCAATCATGTGTCCCATAATGCATATTTCTAGTGGTATTCATTGTTATGACCATTCTTAGTTTTTAAAATTCTGTTTTATGCATTTGGGGACATTGAGTTCCTTTTCTGATCATCATTGCACTCATTTCAGTTCCAGATTCCTTTTTTTGGTATATTGGAGTTGGTTGATTAACAGTGTCTCCCAATGAATGAGAAACATGGTTTTTATGTTTTTCATTCTTCATTTAGGTGTCCCATAATTGATATTTCAAGTGGTATTCGTTGTTATGATTATTCTTACTCTTTTAAATTCTGTTTTAGGCATTTGCGGACATAAAGTTCCGTTTCTGATCATCATCGGCCTTTTTTTGTTCCAGATTCCACTTTTTGGTCTATTGGATTTAGTTGATTAATGGTGTCTCCCAATGAATGAGCGAAAATGTATTTATGCTTCTCATTCCTCGTTTAGGTGTCCCCAATGCATATTTCTAGTGGTAATCATAGTTATGACCATTTTACTCTTTAAAATTCTGTTTTATGATTTGGGGACATGAAGTGCCTTTTCTGGTCTTCATGGGAATCATTTTAGTTCCAGATTCCATTTTTGGTGTATTGGATTTGGTTGATTAACGGTGTCTCCCAATGAATGAGAAACAATGTATTTATGTTTCTCATTCCTCAATCATGTGTCCCATAATGCATATTTCTAGTGGTATTCATTGTTATGACCATTCTTAGTTTTTAAAATTCTGTTTTATGCATTTGGGGACATTAAGTTCGTTTTCTGATCATCATTGCACTCATTTCAGTTCCAGATTCTTTTTTTGGTATATTGGAGTTGGTTGATTAACAGTGTCTCCCAATGAATGAGAAACATGGTTTTTATGTTTTTCATTCTTCATTTAGGTGTCCCATAATTGATATTTCAAGTGGTATTCGTTGTTATGATTATTCTTACTCTTTTAAATTCTGTTTTAGGCATTTGCGGAGATAAAGTTCCGTTTCTCATCATCATCTGCCTTTTTTTGTTCCAGATTCCACTTTTTGGTCTATTGGATTTAGTTGATTAATGGTGTCTCCCAATGAATGAGCGAAAATGTATTTATGCTTCTCATTCCTCGTTTAGGTGTCCCCAATGCATATTTTTTAGTGGTAATCATTGTTATGACCATTCTTACTCTTTAAAATTCTGTTTTATGGATTTTGGGACATGATGTGCCTTTTCTGGTCTTCATGGGAATCATTTTAGTTCCAGATTCTACTTTTTGGTGTATTGGATTTGGTTGATTAACGGTGTCTCCCAATGAATGAGAAACAATGTATTTATGTTTCTCATTCCTCAATCACGTGTCCCATAATGCATATTTCTAGTGGTATTCATTGTTATGACCATTCTTACTCTTTAAAATTCTGTTTTATGCATTTGGGGACATTGAGTTCCTTTTCTGATCATCATTGCACTCATTTCAGTTCCAGATTCCTTTTTTTGGTATATTGGAGTTGGTTGATTAACAGTGTCTCCCAATGAATGTGAAACATGGTTTTTATGTTTTTCATTCTTTATTTAGGTGTCCCACAATTGATATTTCAAGTGGTATTCGTTGTTATGATCATTCTTACTCTTTTAAATTCTGTTTTAGGCATTTGCGGACATAAAGTTACTTTTCCAATCATCATCGGCCTTTTTTTTGTTCCAGATTCCACTTTTTGCTCTATTGGATTTAGTTGATTAACGGTGTCTCCCAATGAATGAGCAAAAATGTATTTATGCTTCTCATTCCTCGTTTAGGTGTCCCCAATGCATATTTCTAGTGGTAATCATAGTTATGACCATTCTTACTCTTTAAAATTCTGTTTTATGGATTTGGGGACATGAAGTGCCTTTTCTGGTCTTCATGGGAATCATTTTAGTTCCAGATTCCACTTTTTGGTGTAATGGATTTGGTTGATTAATGATGTCTCCCAATGAATGAGAAACAATGTATTTATGTTTCTCATTCATCAATCATGTGTCCCATAATGCATATTTCTAGTGGTATTCATTGTTATGACCATTCTTAGTTTTTAAAATTCTGTTTTATGCATTTGGGGACATTAAGTTCCTTTTCTGATCATCGTTGCACTCATTTCAGTTCCAGATTCCTTTTTTTGGTATATTGGAGTTGGTTATTAACAGTGTCTCCCAATGAATGAGAAACATGGTTTTTATGTTTTTCATTCTTCATTTAGGTGTCCCATAATTGATATTTCAAGTGGTATTCGTTGTTATGATTATTGTTACTCTTTTAAATTCCGTTTTAGGCATTTGCGGACATAAAGTTCCGTTTCTGATCATCATCGGCCTTTTTTTTGTTCCAGATTCCACTTTTTGCTCTATTGGATTTAGTTGATTAACGGTGTCTCCCAATGAATGAGCAAAAATATATTTATGCTTCTCATTCCTCGTTTAGGTGTCCCCAATGCATATTTCTAGTGGTAATCATAGTTATGACCATTCTTACTCTTTAAAATTCTGTTTTATGGATTTGGGGACATGAAGTGCCTTTTCTGGTCTTCATGGGAATCATTTTAGTTCCAGATTCCACTTTTTGGTGTAATGGATTTGGTTGATTAATGATGTCTCCCAATGAATGAGAAACAATGTATTTATGTTTCTCATTCATCAATCATGTGTCCCATAATGCATATTTCTAGTGGTATTCATTGTTATGACCATTCTTAGTTTTTAAAATTCTGTTTTATGCATTTGGGGACATTAAGTTCCTTTTCTGATCATCGTTGGACTCATTTCCGTTACAGATTCCACTTTTTGGTATAGTGGATTTGGTTGATTAAATGTGTCTCCCAATGAATGAGAAACAAGGTATTTATGCTCGTTATTCTTCATTTAGGTGTCCTACAATGCATATTTCTAGTGGTATTCATAGTTATGACCATTTTTACTCTTTTAAATTCTGTTTTATACATTTGGGGATATGAAGTACCTTTTCTGGTCTTCATGGGACTCATTTTAGTTCCAGATTGCACCTTTTGGTGTATTGGATTTGGTCGATTAACGGTGTCTCCCAATGAATGAGAAACAATGTATTTATGTTTCTCATTCCTCAATCACGTGTCCCATAATGCATATTTCTAGTGGTATTCATTGTTATGACCATTCTTACTCTTTAAAATTCTGTTTTATGCATTTGGGGACATTGAGTTCCTTTTCTGATCATCATTGCACTCATTTTAGTTCCAGATTCCTTTTTTTGGTATAGTGGAGTTAGTTGATTAACAGTGTCTCCTAATGAATGAGAAACATCGTTTTTATGTTTTTCATTCTTCATTTAGGTGTCCCATAATTGATATTTCAAGTGGTATTCGTTGTTATGATTATTCTTACTCTTTTAAATCCTGTTTTAGGCATTTGCGGATATAAAGTTTCATTTCTGATCATCATCGGCCTTTTTTTTGTTCCAGATTCCACTTTTTGGTCTGTTGGATTTAGTTGATCAATGGTGTCTCCCAATGAATGAGCAAAAATGTAGTTATGCTTCTCATTCCTCGTTTAGGTGTCCCCAATGCATATTTCTAGTGGTAATCATTGTTATGACCATTCTTACTCTTTAAAATTCTGTTTTATGGATTTGGGGACATGGATTGCCTTTTCTGGTCTTCATGGGAATCATTTTTGTTCCAGATTCCACTTTTTGGTGTATTGGATTTGGTTGATTAACGGTGTCTCCCAATGAATGAGAAACAATGTGTTTATGTTTCTCATTCTTCATTTAGGTGTCCTACAATGCGTATTTCTAGTGGTATTCATAGTTATGACCATTTTTACTCTTTAAAATTCTGTTTTATGCATTTGGGGATATGAAGTACCTTTTCTGGTCTTCATGGGACTCATTTTAGTTCCAGATTGCACCTTTTGGTGTATTGGATTTGGTTGATTAACGGTTTCTCCCAATGAATGAGAAACAATGTAATTATGTTTCTCATTTCTCAATCACGTGTCCCATAATGCATATTTCTAGTGGTATTCATTGTTATGACCATTCTTACTCTTTAAAATTCTGTTTTATGCATTTGGGGACATCGAGTTCCTTTTCTGATCATCATTGCACTCATTTCAGTTCCAGATTCCTTTTTTTGGTATATTGGAGTTAGTTGATAAACAGTGTCTCCCAATGAATGAGAAACATCGTTTTTATGTTTTTCATTCTTCATTTAGGTCTCCCATAATTGATATTTCAAGTGGTATTCGTTGTTATGATTATTCTTACTCTTTTAAATCCTGTTTTAGGCATTTGCGGACATAAAGTTTCATTTCTGATCATCATCGGCCTTTTTTTTGTTCCAGATTCCACTTTTTGGTCTGTTGGATTTAGTTGATCAATGGTGTCTCCCAATGAATGAGCAAAAATGTATTTATGCTTCTCATTCCTCGTTTAGGTGTCCCCAATGCATATTTCTAGTGGTAATCATTGTTATGACCATTCTTACTCTTTAAAATTCTGTTTTATGGATTTGGGGACATGAAGTTCCTTTTCTGGTCTTCATGGGAATCATTTTAGTTCCAGATTCCACTTTTTGGTGTATTGGATTTGGTTGATTAACGGTGTCTCCCAATGAATGAGAAACAATATATTTATGTTTCTCATTCCTCAATCACGTGTCCCATAATGCAAATTTCTAGTGGGATTCATTGTTATGACCATTCTAACTCTTTAAAATTCTGTTTTATGCATTTGGGTACATGAAGTTCATTTTCTGATCTTCATTGGACTCATTTCAGTTCCAGATTCCACTTTTTGGTATAGTGGATTTGGTTGATTAACTATGTCTCCCAATGAATGAGAAACAAGGTATTTATGCTCGTCATTCTTCATTTAGGTGTCCTACAATGCATATTTCTAGTGGTATTCATAGTTATGACCATTTTTACTCTTTTAAATTCTGTTTTATGCATTTGGGGATATGAAGTACCTTTTCTGGTCTTCATGGGACTCATTTTAGTTCCAGATTGCACCTTTTGGTGTATTGGATTTGGTTGATTAACGGTGTCTCCCAATGAATGAGAAACAATGTATTTATGTTTCTCATTCCTCAATCACGTGTCCCATAATGCATATTTCTAGTGGTATTCATTGTTATGACCATTCTTACTCTTTAAAATTCTGTTTTATGCATTTGGGGACATTGAGTTCCTTTTCTGATCATCATTGCACTCATTTCAGCTCCAGATTCCTTTTTTGGTATATTGGAGTTAGTTGATTAACAGTGTCTCCCAATGAATGAGAAACATCGTTTTTATGTTTTTCATTCTGCATTTAGGTGTCCCATAATTGATATTTCAAGTGGTATTCGTTGTTATGATTATTCTTACTCTTTTAAATCCTGTTTTAGGCATTTGCGGACATAAAGTTTCGTTTCTGATCATCATCGGCCTTTTTTTTGTTCCAGATTCCACTTTTTGGTCTGTTGGATTTTGTTGATCAATGGTGTCTCCCAATGAATGAGCAAAAATGTATTTATGCTTCTCATTCCTCGTTTAGGTGTCCCCAATGCATATTTCTAGTGGTAATCATTGTTATGACCATTCTTACTCTTTAAAATTCTGTTTTATGGATTTGGGGACATGAAGTGCCTTTTCTGGTCTTCATGGGAATCATTTTAGTTCCAGATTCCACTTTTTGGTGTATTGGATTTGGTTGATTAACGGTGTCTCCCAATGAATGTGAAACAATGTATTTATGTTTCTCATTCCTGAATCATGGGTCCCATAATGCAAATTTCTAGTGGGATTCATTGTTATGACCATTCTTACTCTTTAAAATTCTGTTTTATGCATTTGGGTACATCAAGTTCATTTTATGATCTTCATTGGACTCATTTCAGTTCCAGATTCCACTTTTTGGTATAGTGGATTTGGTTAATTAACTGTGTCTCCCAATGAATGAGAAACAAGGTATTTATGCTCGTCATTCTTCATTTAGGTGTCCTACAATGCATATTTCTAGTGGTTAGTTGCATTTTTTTTTTTGTTTTGCATTTGGGGATATGAAGTACCTTTTCTGGTCTTCATGGGACTCATTTTAGTTCCAGATTGCACCTTTTGGTGTATTGGATTTGGTTGATTAACGGTGTCTCCCAATGAATGAGAAACAATGTATTTATGTTTCTCATTCCTCAATCACGTGTCCCATAATGCATATTTCTAGTGGTATTCATTGTTATGACCATTCTTACTCTTTAAAATTCTGTTTTATGCATTTGGGGACATTGAGTTCCTTTTCTGATCATCATTGCACTCATTTCAGTTCCAGATTCCTTTTTTTGGTATATTGGAGTTAGTTGATTAACAGTGTCTCCCAATGAATGAGAAACATCGTTTTTATGTTTTTCATTCTTCATTTAGGTGTCCCATAATTGATATTTCAAGTGGTATTCGTTGTTATGATTATTCTTACTCTTTTAAATCCTGTTTTAGGCATTTGCGGACATAAAGTTTCGTTTCTGATCATCATCGGCCTTTTTTTTGTTCCAGATTCCACTTTTTGGTCTGTTGGATTTAGTTGATCAATGGTGTCTCCCAATGAATGAGCAAAAATGTATTTATGCTTCTCATTCCTCGTTTAGGTGTCCCCAATGCATATTTCTAGTGGTAATCATTGTTATGACCATTCTTACTCTTTAAAATTCTGTTTTATGGATTTGGGGACATGAAGTGCCTTTTCTGGTCTTCATGGGAATCATTTTAGTTCCAGATTCCACTTTTTGGTGTATTGGATTTGGTTGATTAACGGTGTCTCCCAATGAATGAGAAACAATGTATTTATGTTTCTCATTGAATCATGGGTCCCATAATGCAAATTTCTAGTGGGATTCATTGTTATGACCATTCTTACTCTTTAAAATTCTGTTTTATGCATTTGGGTACATGAAGTTCATTTTCTGATCTTCATTGGACTCATTTCAGTTCCAGATTCCACTTTTTGGTATAGTGGATTTGGTTGATTAACTGTGTCTCCCAATGAATGAGAAACAAGGTATTTATGCTCGTCATTCTTAATTTAGGTGTCCTACAATGCATATTTCTAGTGGTAATCATAGTTATGACCATTTTTACTCTTTTAAATTCTGTTTTATGCATTTGGGGATATGAAGTACCTTTTCTGGTCTTCATGGGACTCATTTTAGTTCCAGATTGCACCTTTTGGTGTATTGGATTTGGTTGATTAACGGTGTCTCCCAATGAATGAGAAACAATGTATTTATGTTTCTCATTCCTCAATCACGTGTCCCATAATGCATATTTCTAGTGGTATTCATTGTTATGACCATTCTTACTCTTTAAAATTCTGTTTTATGCATTTGGGGACATTGAGTTCCTTTTCTGATCATCATTGCACTCATTTCAGTTCCAGATTCCTTTTTTTTGGTATACTGGATTGGTTGATTAACGGTGTTCCCAATGAATGAGAAACATCGTTTTTATGTTTTTCATTCTTCATTTAGGTGTCCCATAATTGATATTTCAAGTGGTATTCGTTGTTATGATTATTCTTACTCTTTTAAATCCTGTTTTAGGCATTTGCGGACATAAAGTTTCGTTTCTGATCATCATCGGCCTTTTTTTTGTTCCAGATTCCACTTTTTGGTCTGTTGGATTTAGTTGATCAATGGTGTCTCCCAATGAATGAGCAAAAATGTATTTATGCTTCTCATTCCTCGTTTAGGTGTCCCCAATGCATATTGCTAGTGGTAATCATTGTTATGACCATTCTTACTCTTTAAAATTCTGTTTTATGGATTTGGGGACATGAAGTGCCTTTTCTGGTCTTCATGGGAATCATTTTAGTTCCAGATTCCACTTTTTGGTGTATTGGATTTGGTTGATTAACGGTGTCTCCCAATGAATGAGAAACAATGTATTTATGTTTCTGAATCATGGGTCCCATAATGCAAATTTCTAGTGGGATTCATTGTTATGACCATTCTTACTCTTTAAAATTCTGTTTTATGCATTTGGGTACATGAAGTTCATTTTCTGATCTTCATTGGACTCATTTCAGTTCCAGATTCCACTTTTTGGTATAGTGGATTTGGTTGATTAACTGTGTCTCCCAATGAATGAGAAACAAGGTATTTATGCTCGTCATTCTTAATTTAGGTGTCCTACAATGCATATTTCTAGTGGTAATCATAGTTATGACCATTTTTACTCTTTTAAATTCTGTTTTATGCATTTGGGGATATGAAGTACCTTTTCTGGTCTTCATGGGACTCATTTTAGTTCCAGATTGCCCCTTTTGGTGTATTGGATTTGGTTGATTAACGGTGTCTCCCAATGAATGAGAAACAATGTATTTATGTTTCTCATTCCTCAATCACGTGTCCCATAATGCATATTTCTAGTGGTATTCAATTTTATGACCATTTTTACTCTTTAAAATTCTGTTTTATGCATTTGGGGACATTGAGTTCCTTTTCTGATCATCATTGCACTCATTTCAGTTCCATATTCCTTTTTTTGGTATACTGGATTTGGTTGATTAACGGTGTCGCCCAATGAATGAGAAACATCGTTTTTATGTTTTTCATTCTTCATTTAGGTGTCCCATAATTGATATTTCAAGTGGTATTCGTTGTTATGATTATTCTTACTCTTTTAAATCCTGTTTTAGGCATTTGCGGACATAAAGTTTCGTTTCTGATCATCATCGGCCTTTTTTTTGTTCCAGATTCCACTTTTTGGTCTGTTGGATTTAGTTGATCAATGGTGTCTCCCAATGAATGAGCAAAAATGTATTTATGCTTCTCATTCCTCGTTTAGGTGTCCCCAATGCATATTGCTAGTGGTAATCATTGTTATGACCATTCTTACTCTTTAAAATTCTGTTTTATGGATTTGGGGACATGAAGTGCCTTTTCTGGTCTTCATGGGAATCATTTTAGTTCCAGATTCCACTTTTTGGTGTATTGGATTTGGTTGATTAACGGTGTCTCCCAATGAATGAGAAACAATGTATTTATGTTTCTGAATCATGGGTCCCATAATGCAAATTTCTAGTGGGATTCATTGTTATGACCATTCTTACTCTTTAAAATTCTGTTTTATGCATTTGGGTACATGAAGTTCATTTTCTGATCTTCATTGGACTCATTTCAGTTCCAGATTCCACTTTTTGGTATAGTGGATTTGGTTGATTAACTGTGTCTCCCAATGAATGAGAAACAAGGTATTTATGCTCGTCATTCTTAATTTAGGTGTCCTACAATGCATATTTCTAGTGGTAATCATAGTTATGACCATTTTTACTCTTTTAAATTCTGTTTTATGCATTTGGGGATATGAAGTACCTTTTCTGGTCTTCATGGGACTCATTTTAGTTCCAGATTGCACCTTTTGGTGTATTGGATTTGGTTGATTAACGGTGTCTCCCAATGAATGAGAAACAATGTATTTATGTTTCTCATTCCTCAATCACGTGTCCCATAATGCATATTTCTAGTGGTATTCATTGTTATGACCATTCTTACTCTTTAAAATTCTGTTTTATGCATTTGGGGACATTGAGTTCCTTTTCTGATCATCATTGCACTCATTTCAGTTCCAGATTCCTTTTTTTGGTATACTGGATTTGGTTGATTAACGGTGTCTCCCAATGAATGAGAAACATCGTTTTTATGTTTTTCATTCTTCATTTAGGTGTCCCATAATTGATATTTCAAGTGGTATTCGTTGTTATGATTATTCTTACTCTTTTAAATCCTGTTTTAGGCATTTGCGGACATAAAGTTTCGTTTCTGATCATCATCGGCCTTTTTTTTGTTCCAGATTCCACTTTTTGGTCTGTTGGATTTAGTTGATCAATGGTGTCTCCCAATGAATGAGCAAAAATGTATTTATGCTTCTCATTCCTCGTTTAGGTGTCCCCAATGCATATTGCTAGTGGTAATCATTGTTATGACCATTCTTACTCTTTAAAATTCTGTTTTATGGATTTGGGGACATGAAGTGCCTTTTCTGGTCTTCATGGGAATCATTTTAGTTCCAGATTCCACTTTTTGGTGTATTGGATTTGGTTGATTAACGGTGTCTCCCAATGAATGAGAAACAATGTATTTATGTTTCTGAATCATGGGTCCCATAATGCAAATTTCTAGTGGGATTCATTGTTATGACCATTCTTACTCTTTAAAATTCTGTTTTATGCATTTGGGTACATGAAGTTCATTTTCTGATCTTCATTGGACTCATTTCAGTTCCAGATTTCCACTTTTTGGTATAGTGGATTTGGTTGATTAACTGTGTCTCCCAATGAATGAGAAACAAGGTATTTATGCTCGTCATTCTTAATTTAGGTGTCCTACAATGCATATTTCTAGTGGTAATCATAGTTATGACCATTTTTACTCTTTTAAATTCTGTTTTATGCATTTGGGGATATGAAGTACCTTTTCTGGTCTTCATGGGACTCATTTTAGTTCCAGATTGCACCTTTTGGTGTATTGGATTTGGTTGATTAACGGTGTCTCCCAATGAATGAGAAACAATGTATTTATGTTTCTCATTCCTCAATCACGTGTCCCATAATGCATATTTCTAGTGGTATTCATTTTATGACCATTCTTACTCTTTAAAATTCTGTTTTATGCATTTGGGGACATTGAGTTCCTTTTCTGATCATCATTGCACTCATTTCAGTTCCAGATTCCTTTTTTTGGTATACTGGATTTGGTTGATTAACGGTGTCTCCCAATGAATGAGAAACATCGTTTTTATGTTTTTCATTCTTCATTTAGGTGTCCCATAATTGATATTTCAAGTGGTATTCGTTGTTATGATTATTCTTACTCTTTTAAATCCTGTTTTAGGCATTTGCGGACATAAAGTTTCGTTTCTGATCATCATCGGCCTTTTTTTTGTTCCAGATTCCACTTTTTGGTCTGTTGGATTTAGTTGATCAATGGTGTCTCCCAATGAATGAGCAAAAATGTATTTATGCTTCTCATTCCTCGTTTAGGTGTCCCCAATGCATATTGCTAGTGGTAATCATTGTTATGACCATTCTTACTCTTTAAAATTCTGTTTTATGGATTTGGGGACATGAAGTGCCTTTTCTGGTCTTCATGGGAATCATTTTAGTTCCAGATTCCACTTTTTGGTGTATTGGATTTGGTTGATTAACGGTGTCTCCCAATGAATGAGAAACAATGTATTTATGTTTCTGAATCATGGGTCCCATAATGCAAATTTCTAGTGGGATTCATTGTTATGACCATTCTTACTCTTTAAAATTCTGTTTTATGCATTTGGGTACATGAAGTTCATTTTCTGATCTTCATTGGACTCATTTCAGTTCCAGATTTCCACTTTTTGGTATAGTGGATTTGGTTGATTAACTGTGTCTCCCAATGAATGAGAAACAAGGTATTTATGCTCGTCATTCTTAATTTAGGTGTCCTACAATGCATATTTCTAGTGGTAATCATAGTTATGACCATTTTTACTCTTTTAAATTCTGTTTTATGCATTTGGGGATATGAAGTACCTTTTCTGGTCTTCATGGGACTCATTTTAGTTCCAGATTGCACCTTTGGTGTATTGGATTTGGTTGATTAACGGTGTCTCCCAATGAATGAGAAACAATGTATTTATGTTTCTCATTCCTCAATCACGTGTCCCATAATGCATATTTCTAGTGGTATTCATTTTATGACCATTCTTACTCTTTAAAATTCTGTTTTATGCATTTGGGGACATTGAGTTCCTTTTCTGATCATCATTGCACTCATTTCAGTTCCAGATTCCTTTTTTTGGTATACTGGATTTGGTTGATTAACGGTGTCTCCCAATGAATGAGAAACATCGTTTTTATGTTTTTCATTCTTCATTTAGGTGTCCCATAATTGATATTTCAAGTGGTATTCGTTGTTATGATTATTCTTACTCTTTTAAATCCTGTTTTAGGCATTTGCGGACATAAAGTTTCGTTTCTGATCATCATCGGCCTTTTTTTTGTTCCAGATTCCACTTTTTGGTCTGTTGGATTTAGTTGATCAATGGTGTCTCCCAATGAATGAGCAAAAATGTATTTATGCTTCTCATTCCTCGTTTAGGTGTCCCCAATGCATATTGCTAGTGGTAATCATTGTTATGACCATTCTTACTCTTTAAAATTCTGTTTTATGGATTTGGGGACATGAAGTGCCTTTTCTGGTCTTCATGGGAATCATTTTAGTTCCAGATTCCACTTTTTGGTGTATTGGATTTGGTTGATTAACGGTGTCTCCCAATGAATGAGAAACAATGTATTTATGTTTCTCATTCCTGAATCATGGGTCCCATAATGCAAATTTCTAGTGGGATTCATTGTTATGACCATTCTTACTCTTAAAATTCTGTTTTATGCATTTGGGTACATGAAGTTCATTTTCTGATCTTCATTGGACTCATTTCAGTTCCAGATTCCACTTTTTGGTATAGTGGATTTGGTTGATTAACTGTGTCTCCCAATGAATGAGAAACAAGGTATTTATGCTCGTCATTCTTCATTTAGGTGTCCTACAATGCATATTTCTAGTGGTATTCATAGTTATGACCATTTTTACTCTTTTAAATTCTGTTTTATGCATTTGGGGATATGAAGTACCTTTTCTGGTCTTCATGGGACTCATTTTAGTTCCAGATTGCACCTTTTGGTGTATTGGATTTGGTTGATTAACGTGTCTCCCAATGAATGAGAAACAATGTATTTATGTTTCTCATTCCTCAATCACGTGTCCCATAATGCATATTTCTAGTGGTATTCATTGTTATGACCATTCTTACTCTTTAAAATTCTGTTTTATGCATTTGGGGACATTGAGTTCCTTTTCTGATCATCATTGCACTCATTTCAGTTCCAGATTCCTTTTTTTGGTATATTGGAGTTAGTTGATTAACAGTGTCTCCCAATGAATGAGAAACATCGTTTTTTTTTTCATTCTTCATTTAGGTGTCCCATAATTGATATTTCAAGTGGTATTCGTTGTTATGATTATTCTTACTCTTTTAAATCCTGTTTTAGGCATTTGCGGACATAAAATTTCGTTTCTGATCATCATCGGCCTTTTATTTGTTCCAGATTCCACTTTTTGGTCTGTTGGATTTAGTTGATCAATGGTGTCTCCCAATGAATGAGCAAAAATGTATTTATGCTTCTCATTCCTCGTTTAGGTGTCCCCAATGCATATTTCTAGTGGTAATCATTGTTATGACCATTCTTACTCTTTAAAATTCTGTTTTATGGATTTGGGGACATGAAGTGCCTTTTCTGGTCTTCATGGGAATCATTTTAGTTCCAGATTCCACTTTTTGGTGTATTGGATTTGGTTGATTAACGGTGTTTCCCAATGAATGAGAAACAATGTATTTATGTTTCTCATTCCTGAATCATGGGTCCAATAATGCAAATTTCTAGTGGGATTCATTGTTATGACCATTCTTACTCTTTAAAATTCTGTTTTATGCATTTGGGTACATGATGTTCATTTTCTGATCTTCATTGGACTCATTTCAGTTCCAGATTCCACTTTTTGGTATAGTGGATTTGGTTGATTAACTGTGTCTCCCAATGAATGAGAAACAAGGTATTTATGCTCGTCATTCTTCATTTAGGTGTCCTACAATGCATATTTCTAGTGGTATTCATAGTTATGACCACTCTTACTCTTTAAAATTTTTTTTATGCATTTGGGTGCATGAAGTTAATTTTCTGCTCTTCATTGGACTCATTTCAGTTCCACATTCCTCTTTTTGGTATATAAGATTTGGTTGATTTACTGTGTCTCCCAATGAATGAGAAACAAGGTATTTATGATCGTCATTCTTCATTTAGGTGTCCTACAATGCATATTTCTAGTGGTATTCATAGTTATGACCATTCTTACTCTTTAAAATTCTGTTTTATGCATTTGGGGACATGAAGTACCTTTTCTGGTCTTCATGGGACTCATTTTTGTTCCAGATTGCACCTTTTGGTGTATTGGATTTGGTTGATTAACGGTGTCTCCCAATGAGTGAGAAACAATGTATTTATGATCGGCATTCTTCATTTAGGTGTCCTACAATGCATATTTCTAGTGGTATTCATAGTTATGACCATTCTTACTCTTTAAAATTCTGTTTTATGCATTTGGGGACATGAAGTACCTTTTCTCGTCTTCATGGGACTCATTTTAGTTCCAGATTGCACCTTTTGGTGTATTGTATTGGTTGATTAACGGTGTTTCCCAATGAATGAGAGACAATGTATTTATGTTTCTTAATTCTCAATCACGTGTCCCATAATGCATATTTCTAGTGGTATTCATTGTTATGACCATTCTTACTCTTTAATATTCTGTTTTATGCATTTGGGGATATTAAGTTCCTTTTCTGATCATCATTGCACTCATTTCATTTCCATATTCCTTTTTTTGGTATATTGGAGTTGGTTGATTAACAGTGTCTCACAATGAATGAGAAACATGGTTTTTATGTTTTTCATTCTTCATTTAGGTGTCCCACAATTGATATTTCAAGTGGTATTCGTTGTTATGATTACTCTTACTCTTTTAAATTCTGTTTTAGGCATTTGTGGACATAAAGTTCCTTTTCTGATCATCATCAGCCTTTTTTTGTTCCAGATTCCACTTTTGGTCTATTGGATTTAGTTGATTAACGGTGTCTCCCAATTAATGAGCAAAAATGTATTTATGCTTCTCATTCCTCGTTTAGGTGCCCCGTAATGCATATTTCTAGTAGTAATCATTGTTATGACCATTCTTACTATTTAAAATTCTGTTTTATGGATTTGGGGACATGAAGTGCCTTTCTGGTCTTCATGGGAATCATTTTAGTTCCAGATTCCACTTTTTGGTGTATTGGATTTGGTTGATTAACGGTGTCTCCCAATGAATGAGAAACAATGTATTTATGTTTCTCATTCCTCATTCATGTGTCCAATAATGCATATTTCTAGTGGTATTCATTGTTATGACCATTCTTACTTTTAAAATTATGTTTTATGCATTTGGGTACATGAAATTCATTTTCTGATCTTCATTGGACTCATTTCAGTTCCAGATTCCTCTTTTTGGTATAGTGGATTTGGTTGATTTACTGTGTCTCCCGATGAATGAGAAACAAGGTATTTATGCTCGTCATTCTTCATTTAGGTGTCCTACAATGCATATTTCTAATGGTATTCAAAGTTATGACCATTCTTACTTTTTAAAATTCTGTTTTATGCATTTGGGGACATGAAGTACCTTTTCTGGTCTTCATGGGACTCATTTTTGTTCCAGATTGCACCTTTTGGTGTATTGGATTTGGTTGATTAACGGTGTCTCCCAATAAATGAGAAACAATGTATTTGTGTTTCTCATTCCTCAATCATGTGTCCCATAATGCATATTTCTATTGGTATTCATTGTTATGACCATTCTTACTCTTTAACATTTTGTTTTATGCATTTGGGTACATGAAGTTAATTTTCTGATCTTCATTGGACTCATTTCAGTTCCAGATTCCTCTTTTTGGTATATTGGATTTGGTTGATTAACTGTGTCTCCCAATGAATGAGAAACAAGGTATTTATGATCGGCATTCTTCATTTAGGTGTCCTACAATGCATATTTCTAGTGGTATTCATAGTTATGACCATTCTTACTCTTTAAAATTCTGTTTTATGCATTTGGGGACATGAAGTACCTTTTCTCGTCTTCATGGGACTCATTTTAGTTCCAGATTGCACCTTTTGGTGTATTCTATTTGGTTGATTAACGGTGTTTCCGAATGAATGAGAGACAATGTATTTATGTTTCTTATTCCTCAATCACGTGTCCCATAATGCATATTTCTAGTGGTATTCATTGTTATGACCATTCTTACTCTTTAAAATTCTGTTTTATGCATTTGGGGAAATGAAGTACCTTTTCTCGTCTTCATGGGACTCATTTTAATTCCAGATTGCACCTTTTGGTGTATTGGATATGGTTGATTAACGGTGTTTCCCAATGAATGAGAAACAATGTTTTTATGTTTCTCATTCCTCAATCATGTGTCCCATAATGCATATTTCTAGTGGTATTCATTGTTATGACCATGCTTACTCTTTAACATTCTGTTTTATGCATTTGGGTTCATGAAGTTCATTTTCTGATCTTCATTGGACTCATTTCAGTTCCAGATTCCTCTTTTTCGTATATTGGATTTGGTTGATTAACTGTGTCTCCCAATGAATGAGAAACAAGGTATTTATGATCGGCATTCTTCATTTAGGTGTCCTACAATGCATATTTCTAGTGGTATTCATAGTTATGACCATTCTTACTCTTTAAAATTATGTTTTATGCATTTGGGGACATGAAGTACCTTTTCTCGTCTTCATGGGACTCATTTTAGTTCCAGATTGCACCTTTTGGTGTATTCTATTTGGTTGATTAACGGTGTATCCGAATGAATGAGAGACAATGTATTTATGTTTCTTATTCCTCAATCACGTGTCCCATAATGCATATTTCTAGTGGTATTCATTGTTATGACCATTCTTAGTTTTTAAAATTCTGTTTTATGCATTTGGGGACATTAAGTTCCTTTTCTGATCATCATTGCACTCATTTCAGTTCCAGATTCCTTTTTTTGGTATATTGGAGTTGGTTGATTAACAGTGTCTCCCAATGAATGAGAAACATGGTTTTTATGTTTTTCATTCTTCATTTAGGTGTCCCACAATTGATATTTCAAGTGGTATTCGTTGTTATGATTACTCTTACTCTTTTAAATTCTGTTTTAGGCATTTGCGGACATAAAGTTCCTTTTCTGATCATCATCGGCCTTTTTTTTGTTCCAGATTCCACTTTTTGGTCTATTGGATTTAGTTGATTAACAGTGTCTCCTAATGAATGAGCAAAAATGTATTTATGTTTCTTATTCCTCAATTACGTGTCCCATAATGCATATTTCTAGTGGTATTCATTGTTATGACCATTCTTACTCTTTAAAATTCTGTTTTATGCATTTGGGGAAATGAAGTACCTTTTCTCGTCTTCATGGAACTCATTTTAATTCCAGATTGCACCTTTTGGTGTATTGGATATGGTTGATTAACGGTGTTTCCCAATGAATGAGAAACAATGTTTTTATGTTTCTCATTCCTCAATCATGTGTCCCATAATGCATATTTCTAGTGGTATTCATTGTTATGACCATGCTTACTCTTTAACATTCTGTTTTATGCATTTGGGTTCATGAAGTTCATTTTCTGATCTTCATTGGACTCATTTCAGTTCCAGATTCCTCTTTTTCGTATATTGGATTTGGTTGATTAACTGTGTCTCCCAATGAATGAGAAACAAGGTATTTATGATCGGCATTCTTCATTTAGGTGTCCTACAATGCATATTTCTAGTGGTATTCATAGTTATGACCATTCTTACTCTTTAAAATTCTGTTTTATGCATTTGGGGACATGAAGTACTTTTCCTCGTCTTCATGGGACTCATTTTAGTTCCAGATTGCACCTTTTGGTGTATTCTATTTGGTTGATTAACGGTGTATCCGAATGAATGAGAGACAATGTATTTATGTTTCTTATTCCTCAATCACGTGTCCCATAATGCATATTTCTAGTGGTATTCATTGTTATGACCATTCTTAGTTTTTAAAATTCTGTTTTATGCATTTGGGGACATTAAGTTCCTTTTCTGATCATCATTGCACTCATTTCAGTTCCAGATTCCTTTTTTTGGTATATTGGAGTTGGTTGATTAACAGTGTCTCCCAATGAATGAGAAACATGGTTTTTATGTTTTTCATTCTTCATTTAGGTGTCCCACAATTGATATTTCAAGTGGTATTCGTTGTTATGATTACTCTTACTCTTTTAAATTCTGTTTTAGGCATTTGCGGACATAAAGTTCATTTTCTGATCATCATCGGCCTTTTTTTTTGTTCCAGATTCCACTTTTTGGTCTATTGGATTTAGTTGATTAACAGTGTCTCCTAATGAATGAGTAAAAATGTATTTATGCTTCTCATTCCTCGTTTAGGTGTCCCTAATGCATATTTCAAGTGGTAATCATTGTTATGACCATTCTTACTCTTTAAAATTCTGTTTTATGGATTTGGGGACATGAAGTGCCTTTTCTGGTCTTCATGGGAATCATTTTAGTTCCAGATTCCACTTTTTGGTGTATTGGATTTGGTTGATTAACGGTGTTTCCCAATGAATGAGAAACAATGTATTTATGTTTCTTATTCCTCAATCATGTGTTCCAAAATGCATATTTCTAGTGGTATTCATTGTTATGACCATTCTTACTCTTTAAAATTATGTTTTATGCATTTGGGTACATGAAGTTAATTTTCTGATCTTCATTGGACTCATTTCAGTTCCAGATTCCTCTTTTTGGTATATTGGATTTGGTTGATCAACTGTGTCTCCCAATGAATGAGAAACAAGGTATTTATGCTCGTTATTCTTCATTTAGGTGTCCTACAATGCATATTTCTAATGGTATTCATAGTTATGACCATTCTTACTCTTTAAAATTCTGTTTTATGCATTTGGGGACATGAAGTACCTTTTCTGGTCTTCATGGGACTCATTTTTGTTCCAGATTGCACCTTTTGGTGTATTGGATTTGGTTGATTAACGGTGTCTCCCAATGAATGAGAAACAATGTATTTGTATTTGTCATTCCTCAATCATGTGTCCCATAATGCATATTTCTAGTGGTATTCATTGTTATGAGCATTCTTACTCTTTAAAATTCAGTTTTATGCATTTGGGGACATTGAGTTCCTTTTCTGATCATCATTGCACTCATTTCAGCTCCAGATTCCTTTTTTGGTATATTGGAGTTAGTTGATTAACAGTGTCTCCCAATGAATGAGAAACATCGTTTTTTTTTTCATTCTTCATTTAGGTGTCCCATAATTGATATTTCAAGTGGTATTCGTTGTTATGATTAATCTTACTCTTTTAAATCCTGTTTTAGGCATTTGCGGACATAAAATTTCGTTTCTGATCATCATCGGCCTTTTATTTGTTCCAGATTCCACTTTTTGGTCTGTTGGATTTAGTTGATCAATGGTGTCTCCCAATGAATGAGCAAAAATGTATTTATGCTTCTCATTCCTCGTTTAGGTGTCCCCAATGCATATTTCTAGTGGTAATCATTGTTATGACCATTCTTACTCTTTAAAATTCTGTTTTATGGATTTGGGGACATGAAGTGCCTTTTCTGGTCTTCATGGGAATCATTTTAGTTCCAGATTCCACTTTTTGGTGTATTGGATTTGGTTGATTAACGGTGTCTCCCAATGAATGAGAAACAATGTATTTATGTTTCTCATTCCTGAATCATGGGTCCCATAATGCAAATTTCTAGTGGGATTCATTGTTATGACCATTCTTACTCTTTAAAATTCAGTTTTATGCATTTGGGGACATTGAGTTCCTTTTCTGATCATCATTGCATTCATTTCAGTTCCAGATTCCTTTTTTTGGTATACTGGATTTGGTTGATTAACGGTGTCTCCCAATGAATGAGAAACATCGTTTTTATGTTTTTCATTCTTCATTTAGGTGTCCCATAATTGATATTTCAAGTGGTATTCGTTGTTATGATTATTCTTACTCTTTTAAATCCTGTTTTAGGCATTTGCGGACATAAAGTTTCGTTTCTGATCATCATCGGCCTTTTTTTGTTCCAGATTCCACTTTTTGGTCTGTTGGATTTAGTTGATCAATGGTGTCTCCCAATGAATGAGCAAAAATGTATTTATACTTCTCATTCCTCGTTTAGGTGTCCCCAATGCATATTTCTAGTGGTAATCATTGTTATGACCATTCTTACTCTTTAAAATTCTGTTTTATGGATTTGGGGACATGAAGTGCCTTTTCTGGTCTTCATGGGAATCATTTTAGTTCCAGATTCCACTTTTTGGTGTATTGGATTTGGTTGATTAACGGTGTCTCCCAATGAATGAGAAACAATGTATTTATGTTTCTCATTCCTCAATCATGTGTCCCATAATGCAAATTTCTAGTGGGATTCATTGTTATGACCATTCTTACTCTTTAAAATTCTGTTTTATGCATTTGGGGACATTGAGTTCCTTTTCTGATCATCATTGCACTCATTTCAGTTCCAGATTCCTTTTTTTGGTATATTGTAGTTGGTTGATTAACAGTGTCTCCCAATGAATGTGAAACATGGTTTTTATGTTTTTCAATCTTTATTAAGGTGTCCCACAATTGATATTTCAAGTGGTATTCGTTGTTATGATCATTCTTACTCTTTTAAATTCTGTTTTAGGCATTGGCGGACATAAAGTTACTTTTCTGATCATCATCGGCCTTTTTTTGTTCCAGATTCCACTTTTTGCTCTATTGGATTTAGTTGATAAACGGTGTCTCCCAATGAATGAGCCAATATGTATTTATGCTTCTCATTCCTCGTTTAGGTGTCCCCAATGCAAATTTCTAGTGGTAATCATAGTTATGACCATTCTTACTCTCTAAAATTCTGTTTTATGGATTTGGGGACATGAAGTGCCTTTTCTGGTCTTCATGGGAATCATATTAGGTCCAGATTCCAATTTTTGGTGTATTGGATTTGGTTGATTAACGGTGTCTCCCAATGAATGAGAAACAATGTATTTATGTTTCTCATTCCTCAATCATGTGTCCCATAATGCATATTTCTAGTGGTATTCATTGTTATGACCATTCTTAGTTTTTAAAATTCTGTTTTATGCATTTGGGGACATTAAGTTCCTTTTCTGATCATCATTGCACTCATTTCAGTTCCAGATTCCTTTTTTTGGTATATTAGAGTTGGTTGATTAACAGTGTCTCCCAATGAATGAGAAACATAGTTTTTATGTTTTTCATTCTTCATTTAGGTGTTCTATAATTGATATTTCAAGTGGTATTCGTTGTTATGATTATTCTTACTCTTTTAAATTCTGTTTTAGGCATTTGCGGACATAAAGTTCCGTTTCTGGTCATCATCGGCCTTTTTTTGTTCCAGATTCCACTTTTTGGTCTATTGGATTTTGTTGATTAATGGTGTCTCCCAATGAATGAGCGAAAATGTATTTATGCTTCTCATTCCTCGTTTAGGTGTCCCCAATGCATATTTCTAGTGGTAATCATTGTTATGACCATTCTTACTCTTAAAATTCTGTTTTATGGATTTTGGGACATGAAGTGCTTTTTCTGGTCTTCATGGGAATCGTTTTAGTTCCAGATTCCACTTTTTGGTGTATTGGATTTGGTTGATTAACGGTGTCTCCCAATGAATGAGAAACAATGTATTTATGTTTCTCATTCCTCAATCATGTGTCCCATAATGCAAATTTCTAGTGGGATTCATTGTTATGACCATTCTTACTCTTTAAAATTCTGTTTTATGCATTTGGGGACATTGAGTTCCTTTTCTGATCATCATTGCACTCATTTCAGTTCCAGATTCCTTTTTTTGGTATATTGTAGTTGGTTGATTAACAGTGTCTCCCAATGAATGTGAAACATGGTTTTTATGTTTTTCAATCTTTATTAAGGTGTCCCACAATTGATATTTCAAGTGGTATTCGTTGTTATGATCATTCTTACTCTTTTAAATTCTGTTTTAGGCATTGGCGGACATAAAGTTACTTTTCTGATCATCATCGGCCTTTTTTTTGTTCCAGATTCCACTTTTTGCTCTATTGGATTTAGTTGATAAACGGTGTCTCCCAATGAATGAGCCAATATGTATTTATGCTTCTCATTCCTCGTTTAGGTGTCCCCAATGCAAATTTCTAGTGGTAATCATAGTTATGACCATTCTTACTCTCTAAAATTCTGTTTTTTGGATTTGGGGACATGAAGTGCCTTTTCTGGTCTTCATGGGAATCATATTAGGTCCAGATTCCAATTTTTGGTGTATTGGATTTGGTTGATTAACGGTGTCTCCCAATGAATGAGAAACAATGTATTTATGTTTCTCATTCCTCAATCATGTGTCCCATAATGCATATTTCTAGTGGTATTCATTGTTATGACCATTCTTAGTTTTTAAAATTCTGTTTTATGCATTTGGGGACATTAAGTTCCTTTTCTGATCATCATTGCACTCATTTCAGTTCCAGATTCCTTTTTTTGGTATATTAGAGTTGGTTGATTAACAGTGTCTCCCAATGAATGAGAAACATAGTTTTTATGTTTTTCATTCTTCATTTAGGTGTTCTATAATTGATATTTCAAGTGGTATTCGTTGTTATGATTATTCTTACTCTTTTAAATTCTGTTTTAGGCATTTGCGGACATAAAGTTCCGTTTCTGGTCATCATCGGCCTTTTTTTGTTCCAGATTCCACTTTTTGGTCTATTGGATTTTGTTGATTAATGGTGTCTCCCAATGAATGAGCGAAAATGTATTTATGCTTCTCATTCCTCGTTTAGGTGTCCCCAATGCATATTTCTAGTGGTAATCATTGTTATGACCATTCTTACTCTTAAAAATTCTGTTTTATGGATTTTGGGACATGAAGTGCTTTTTCTGGTCTTCATGGGAATCGTTTTAGTTCCAGATTCCACTTTTTGGTGTATTGGATTTGGTTGATTAACGGTGTCTCCCAATGAATGAGAAACAATGTATTTATGTTTCTCATTCCTCAATCATGTGTCCCATAATGCAAATTTCTAGTGGGATTCATTGTTATGACCATTCTTACTCTTTAAAATTCTGTTTTATGCATTTGAGTACATGAAGTTCATTTTCTGATCTTCATTGGACTCATTTCAGTTCCAGATTCCACTTTTTGGTATAGTGGATTTGGTTGATTAACTGTGTCTCCCAATGAATGAGAAACAAGGTATTTATGCTCGTCATTCTTCATTTAGGTGTCCTACAATGCATATTTCTAGTGGTATTCATAGTTATGACCATTCTTACTCTTTTAAATTCTGTTTTATGCATTTGGGGATATGAAGTACCTTTTCTGGTCTTCATGGGACTCATTTTAGTTCCAGGTTGCACCTTTTGGTGTATTGGATTTGGTTGATTAACGGTGTCTCCCAATGAATGAGAAACAATGTATTTATGTTTCTCATTCCTCAATCATGTGTCCCATAATGCATATTTCTAGTGGTATTCATTGTTATGACCATTCTTAGTTTTTAAAATTCTGTTTTATGCATTTGGGGACATTAAGTTCCTTTTCTGATCATCATTGCACTCATTTCAGTTCCAGATTTCTTTTTTTTGGTATATTGGAGTTAGTTGATTAACAGTGTCTCCCAATGAATGAGAAACATCGTTTTTATGTTTTTCATTCTTCATTTAGGTGTCCCATAATTGATATTTCAAGTGGTATTCGTTGTTATGATTATTCTTACTCTTTAAATCCTGTTTTAGGCATTTGCGAACATAAAGATTCGTTTCTGATCATCATCGGCCTTTTTTTTGTTCCAGATTCCACTTTTTGGTCTGTTGGATTTAGTTGATTAATGGTGTCTCCCAATGAATGAGCAAAAATTTGTTTATGCTTCTCTTTCCTCGTTTAGGTGTCCCCAATGCATATTTCTAGGGGTAATCATTGTTATGACCATTCTTACTCTTTAAAATTCTGTTTTATGGATTTGGGGACATGAAGTGCATTTTCTGGTCTTCATGGGAATCATTTTAGTTCCAGATTCCACTTTTTGGTGTATTGGATTTGGTTGATTAACGGTGTTTCCCAATGAATGAGAAACAATGTATTTATGTTTCTCATTCCTGAATCATGGGTCCAATAATGCAAATTTCTAGTGGGATTCATTGTTATGACCATTCTTACTCTTTAAAATTCTGTTTTATGCATTTGGGTACATGATGTTCATTTTCTGATCTTCATTGGACTCATTTCAGTTCCAGATTCCACTTTTTGGTATAGTGGATTTGGTTGATTAACTGTGTCTCCCAATGAATGAGAAACAAGGTATTTATGCTCGTCATTCTTCATTTAGGTGTCCTACAATGCATATTTCTAGTGGTATTCATAGTTATGACCACTCTTACTCTTTAAAATTTTGTTTTATGCATTTGGGTGCATGAAGTTCATTTTCTGCTCTTCATTGGACTCATTTCAGTTCCACATTCCTCTTTTTGGTATATAAGATTTGGTTGATTTACTGTGTCTCCCAATGAATGAGAAACAAGGTATTTATGATCGTCATTCTTCATTTAGGTGTCCTACAATGCATATTTCTAGTGGTATTCATAGTTATGACCATTCTTACTCTTTAAAATTCTGTTTTATGCATTTGGGGACATGAAGTACCTTTTCTGGTCTTCATGGGACTCATTTTTGTTCCAGATTGCACCTTTTGGTGTATTGGATTTGGTTGATTAACGGTGTCTCCCAATGAATGAGAAACAATGTATTTATGATCGGCATTCTTCATTTAGGTGTCCTACAATGCACATTTCTAGTGGTATTCATAGTTATGACCATTCTTACTCTTTAAAATTCTGTTTTATGCATTTGGGGACATGAAGTACCTTTTCTCGTCTTCATGGGACTCATTTTAGTTCCAGATTGCACCTTTTGGTGTATTGTATTGGTTGATTAACGGTGTTTCCCAATGAATGAGAGACAATGTATTTATGTTTCTTAATTCTCAATCACGTGTCCCATAATGCATATTTCTAGTGGTATTCATTGTTATGACCATTCTTACTCTTTAATATTCTGTTTTATGCATTTGGGGATATTAAGTTCCTTTTCTGATCATCATTGCACTCATTTCATTTCCATATTCCTTTTTTTGGTATATTGGAGTTGGTTGATTAACAGTGTCTCACAATGAATGAGAAACATGGTTTTTATGTTTTTCATTCTTCATTTAGGTGTCCCACAATTGATATTTCAAGTGGTATTCGTTGTTATGATTACTCTTACTCTTTTAAATTCTGTTTTAGGCATTTGTGGACATAAAGTTCCTTTTCTGATCATCATCAGCCTTTTTTTGTTCCAGATTCCACTTTTGGTCTATTGGATTTAGTTGATTAACGGTGTCTCCCAATTAATGAGCAAAAATGTATTTATGCTTCTCATTCCTCGTTTAGGTGCCCCGTAATGCATATTTCTAGTAGTAATCATTGTTATGACCATTCTTACTATTTAAAATTCTGTTTTATGGATTTGGGGACATGAAGTGCCTTTCTGGTCTTCATGGGAATCATTTTAGTTCCAGATTCCACTTTTTGGTGTATTGGATTTGGTTGATTAACGGTGTCTCCCAATGAATGAGAAACAATGTATTTATGTTTCTCATTCCTCAATCATGTGTCCAATAATGCATATTTCTAGTGGTATTCATTGTTATGACCATTCTTACTTTTTAAAATTATGTTTTATGCATTTGGGTACATGAAATTCATTTTCTGATCTTCATTGGACTCATTTCAGTTCCAGATTCCTCTTTTTGGTATAGTGGATTTGGTTGATTTACTGTGTCTCCCGATGAATGAGAAACAAGGTATTTATGCTCGTCATTCTTCATTTAGGTGTCCTACAATGCATATTTCTAATGGTATTCAAAGTTATGACCATTCTTACTTTTTAAAATTCTGTTTTATGCATTTGGGGACATGAAGTACCTTTTCTGGTCTTCATGGGACTCATTTTTGTTCCAGATTGCACCTTTTGGTGTATTGGATTTGGTTGATTAACGGTGTCTCCCAATAAATGAGAAACAATGTATTTGTGTTTCTCATTCCTCAATCATGTGTCCCATAATGCATATTTCTATTGGTATTCATTGTTATGACCATTCTTACTCTTTAACATTTTGTTTTATGCATTTGGGTACATGAAGTTAATTTTCTGATCTTCATTGGACTCATTTCAGTTCCAGATTCCTCTTTTTGGTATATTGGATTTGGTTGATTAACTGTGTCTCCCAATGAATGAGAAACAAGGTATTTATGATCGGCATTCTTCATTTAGGTGTCCTACAATGCATATTTCTAGTGGTATTCATAGTTATGACCATTCTTACTCTTTAAAATTCTGTTTTATGCATTTGGGGACATGAAGTACCTTTTCTCGTCTTCATGGGACTCATTTTAGTTCCAGATTGCACCTTTTGGTGTATTCTATTTGGTTGATTAACGGTGTTTCCGAATGAATGAGAGACAATGTATTTATGTTTCTTATTCCTCAATCACGTGTCCCATAATGCATATTTCTAGTGGTATTCATTGTTATGACCATTCTTACTCTTTAAAATTCTGTTTTATGCATTTGGGGAAATGAAGTACCTTTTCTCGTCTTCATGGGACTCATTTTAATTCCAGATTGCACCTTTTGGTGTATTGGATATGGTTGATTAACGGTGTTTCCCAATGAATGAGAAACAATGTTTTTATGTTTCTCATTCCTCAATCATGTGTCCCATAATGCATATTTCTAGTGGTATTCATTGTTATGACCATGCTTACTCTTTAACATTCTGTTTTATGCATTTGGGTTCATGAAGTTCATTTTCTGATCTTCATTGGACTCATTTCAGTTCCAGATTCCTCTTTTTCGTATATTGGATTTGGTTGATTAACTGTGTCTCCCAATGAATGAGAAACAAGGTATTTATGATCGGCATTCTTCATTTAGGTGTCCTACAATGCATATTTCTAGTGGTATTCATAGTTATGACCATTCTTACTCTTTAAAATTATGTTTTATGCATTTGGGGACATGAAGTACCTTTTCTCGTCTTCATGGGACTCATTTTAGTTCCAGATTGCACCTTTTGGTGTATTCTATTTGGTTGATTAACGGTGTATCCGAATGAATGAGAGACAATGTATTTATGTTTCTTATTCCTCAATCACGTGTCCCATAATGCATATTTCTAGTGGTATTCATTGTTATGACCATTCTTAGTTTTTAAAATTCTGTTTTATGCATTTGGGGACATTAAGTTCCTTTTCTGATCATCATTGCACTCATTTCAGTTCCAGATTCCTTTTTTTGGTATATTGGAGTTGGTTGATTAACAGTGTCTCCCAATGAATGAGAAACATGGTTTTTATGTTTTTCATTCTTCATTTAGGTGTCCCACAATTGATATTTCAAGTGGTATTCGTTGTTATGATTACTCTTACTCTTTTAAATTCTGTTTTAGGCATTTGCGGACATAAAGTTCCTTTTCTGATCATCATCGCCTTTTTTTTGTTCCAGATTCCACTTTTTGGTCTATTGGATTTAGTTGATTAACAGTGTCTCCTAATGAATGAGCAAAAATGTATTTATGTTTCTTATTCCTCAATTACGTGTCCCATAATGCATATTTCTAGTGGTATTCATTGTTATGACCATTCTTACTCTTTAAAATTCTGTTTTATGCATTTGGGGAAATGAAGTACCTTTTCTCGTCTTCATGGAACTCATTTTAATTCCAGATTGCACCTTTTGGTGTATTGGATATGGTTGATTAACGGAGTTTCCCAATGAATGAGAAACAATGTTTTTATGTTTCTCATTCCTCAATCATGTGTCCCATAATGCATATTTCTAGTGGTATTCATTGTTATGACCATGCTTACTCTTTAACATTCTGTTTTATGCATTTGGGTTCATGAAGTTCATTTTCTGATCTTCATTGGACTCATTTCAGTTCCAGATTCCTCTTTTTCGTATATTGGATTTGGTTGATTAACTGTGTCTCCCAATGAATGAGAAACAAGGTATTTATGATCGGCATTCTTCATTTAGGTGTCCTACAATGCATATTTCTAGTGGTATTCATAGTTATGACCATTCTTACTCTTTAAAATTCTGTTTTATGCATTTGGGGACATGAAGTACTTTTTCTCGTCTTCATGGGACTCATTTTAGTTCCAGATTGCACCTTTTGGTGTATTCTATTTGGTTGATTAACGGTGTATCCGAATGAATGAGAGACAATGTATTTATGTTTCTTATTCCTCAATCACGTGTCCTATAATGCATATTTCTAGTGGTATTCATTGTTATGACCATTCTTAGTTTTTAAAATTCTGTTTTATGCATTTGGGGACATTAAGTTCCTTTTCTGATCATCATTGCACTCATTTCAGTTCCAGATTCCTTTTTTTGGTATATTGGAGTTGGTTGATTAACAGTGTCTCCCAATGAATGAGAAACATGGTTTTTATGTTTTTCATTCTTCATTTAGGTGTCCCACAATTGATATTTCAAGTGGTATTCGTTGTTATGATTACTCTTACTCTTTTAAATTCTGTTTTAGGCATTTGCGGACATAAAGTTCCTTTTCTGATCATCATCGGCCTTTTTTTTGTTCCAGATTCCACTTTTTGGTCTATTGGATTTAGTTGATTAACAGTGTCTCCTAATGAATGAGCAAAAATGTATTTATGCTTCTCATTCCTCGTTTAGGTGTCCCTAATGCATATTTCAAGTGGTAATCATTGTTATGACCATTCTTACTCTTTAAAATTCTGTTTTATGGACTTGGGGACATGAAGTGCCTTTTCTGGTCTTCATGGGAATCATTTTAGTTCCAGATTCCACTTTTTGGTGTATTGGATTTGGTTGATTAACGGTGTTTCCCAATGAATGAGAAACAATGTATTTATGTTTCTCATTCCTCAATCACGTGTCCCATAATGCATATTTCTAGTGGTATTCATTGTTATGACCATTCTTACTCTTTAAAATTCTGTTTTATGCATTTGGGAAATGAAGTACCTTTTCTCGTCTTCATGGGACTCATTTAATTCCAGATTGCACCTTTTGGTGTATTGGATATGGTTGATTAACGGTGTTTCCCAATGAATGAGAAACAATGTATTTATGTTTCTTATTCCTCAATCACGTGTCCCATAATGCATATTTCTAGTGGTATTCATTGTTATGACCATTCTTACTCTTTAAAATTCTGTTTTATGCATTTGGGGAAATGAAGTACCTTTTCTCGTCTTCATGGGACTCATTTTAATTCCAGATTGCACCTTTTGGTGTATTGGATATGGTTGATTAACGGTGTTTCCCAATGAATGAGAAACAATGTTTTTATGTTTCTCATTCCTCAATCATGTGTCCCATAATGCATATTTCTAGTGGTATTCATTGTTATGACCATGCTTACTCTTTAACATTCTGTTTTATGCATTTGGGTTCATGAAGTTCATTTTCTGATCTTCATTGGACTCATTTCAGTTCCAGATTCCTCTTTTTCGTATATTGGATTTGGTTGATTAACTGTGTCTCCCAATGAATGAGAAACAAGGTATTTATGATCGGCATTCTTCATTTAGGTGTCCTACAATGCATATTTCTAGTGGTATTCATAGTTATGACCATTCTTACTCTTTAAAATTATGTTTTATGCATTTGGGGACATGAAGTACCTTTTCTCGTCTTCATGGGACTCATTTTAGTTCCAGATTGCACCTTTTGGTGTATTCTATTTGGTTGATTAACGGTGTATCCGAATGAATGAGAGACAATGTATTTATGTTTCTTATTCCTCAATCACGTGTCCCATAATGCATATTTCTAGTGGTATTCATTGTTATGACCATTCTTAGTTTTTAAAATTCTGTTTTATGCATTTGGGGACATTAAGTTCCTTTTCTGATCATCATTGCACTCATTTCAGTTCCAGATTCCTTTTTTTGGTATATTGGAGTTGGTTGATTAACAGTGTCTCCCAATGAATGAGAAACATGGTTTTTATGTTTTTCATTCTTCATTTAGGTGTCCCACAATTGATATTTCAAGTGGTATTCGTTGTTATGATTACTCTTACTCTTTTAAATTCTGTTTTAGGCATTTGCGGACATAAAGTTCCTTTTCTGATCATCATCGGCCTTTTTTTTGTTCCAGATTCCACTTTTTGGTCTATTGGATTTAGTTGATTAACAGTGTCTCCTAATGAATGAGCAAAAATGTATTTATGTTTCTTATTCCTCAATTACGTGTCCCATAATGCATATTTCTAGTGGTATTCATTGTTATGACCATTCTTACTCTTTAAAATTCTGTTTTATGCATTTGGGGAAATGAAGTACCTTTTCTCGTCTTCATGGAACTCATTTTAATTCCAGATTGCACCTTTTGGTGTATTGGATATGGTTGATTAACGGAGTTTCCCAATGAATGAGAAACAATGTTTTTATGTTTCTCATTCCTCAATCATGTGTCCCATAATGCATATTTCTAGTGGTATTCATTGTTATGACCATGCTTACTCTTTAACATTCTGTTTTATGCATTTGGGTTCATGAAGTTCATTTTCTGATCTTCATTGGACTCATTTCAGTTCCAGATTCCTCTTTTTCGTATATTGGATTTGGTTGATTAACTGTGTCTCCCAATGAATGAGAAACAAGGTATTTATGATCGGCATTCTTCATTTAGGTGTCCTACAATGCATATTTCTAGTGGTATTCATAGTTATGACCATTCTTACTCTTTAAAATTCTGTTTTATGCATTTGGGGACATGAAGTACTTTTTCTCGTCTTCATGGGACTCATTTTAGTTCCAGATTGCACCTTTTGGTGTATTCTATTTGGTTGATTAACGGTGTATCCGAATGAATGAGAGACAATGTATTTATGTTTCTTATTCCTCAATCACGTGTCCTATAATGCATATTTCTAGTGGTATTCATTGTTATGACCATTCTTAGTTTTTAAAATTCTGTTTTATGCATTTGGGGACATTAAGTTCCTTTTCTGATCATCATTGCACTCATTTCAGTTCCAGATTCCTTTTTTTGGTATATTGGAGTTGGTTGATTAACAGTGTCTCCCAATGAATGAGAAACATGGTTTTTATGTTTTTCATTCTTCATTTAGGTGTCCCACAATTGATATTTCAAGTGGTATTCGTTGTTATGATTACTCTTACTCTTTTAAATTCTGTTTTAGGCATTTGCGGACATAAAGTTCCTTTTCTGATCATCATCGGCCTTTTTTTTGTTCCAGATTCCACTTTTTGGTCTATTGGATTTAGTTGATTAACAGTGTCTCCTAATGAATGAGCAAAAATGTATTTATGCTTCTCATTCCTCGTTTAGGTGTCCCTAATGCATATTTCAAGTGGTAATCATTGTTATGACCATTCTTACTCTTTAAAATTCTGTTTTATGGATTTGGGGACATGAAGTGCCTTTTCTGGTCTTCATGGGAATCATTTTAGTTCCAGATTCCACTTTTTGGTGTATTGGATTTGGTTGATTAACGGTGTTTCCCAATGAATGAGAAACAATGTATTTATGTTTCTCATTCCTCAATCATGTGTTCCAAAATGCATATTTCTAGTGGTATTCATTGTTATGACCATTCTTACTCTTTAAAATTATGTTTTATGCATTTGGGTACACGAAGTTAATTTTCTGATCTTCATTGGACTCATTTCAGTTCCAGATTCCTCTTTTTGGTATATTGGATTTGGTTGATCAACTGTGTCTCCCAATGAATGAGAAACAAGGTATTTATGCTCGTTATTCTTCATTTAGGTGTCCTACAATGCATATTTTTAATGGTATTCATAGTTATGACCATTCTTACTCTTTAAAATTCTGTTTTATGCATTTGGGGACATGAAGTACCTTTTCTGGTCTTCATGGGACTCATTTTTGTTCCAGATTGCACCTTTTGGTGTATTGGATTTGGTTGATTAACGGTGTCTCCCAATGAATGAGAAACAATGTATTTGTATTTGTCATTCCTCAATCATGTGTCCCATAATGCATATTTCTAGTGGTATTCATTGTTATGAGCATTCTTACTATTTAACATTCCGTTTTATCCATTTGGGTACATGAAGTTCATTTTCTGATCTTCATTGGACTCATTTCAGTTCCAGATTCCTCTTTTTCGTATATTGGATTTGGTTGATTAACTGTGTCTCCCAATGAATGAGAAACAAGGTATTTATGATCGGCATTCTTCATTTAGGTGTCCTACAATGCATATTTCTAGTGGTATTCATAGTTATGACCATTCTTACTCTTTAAAATTCTGTTTTATGCATTTGGGGACATGAAGTACCTTTTCTCGTCTTCATGGGACTCATTTTAGTTCCAGATTGCACCTTTTGGTGTATTGTATTTGGTTGATTAACGGTGTTTCCCAATGAATGAGAGACAATGTATTTATGTTTCTTAATTCTCAATCACGTGTCCCATAATGCATATTTCTAGTGGTATTCATTGTTATGACCATTCTTACTCTTTAATATTCTGTTTTATGCATTTGGGGACATTAAGTTCCTTTTCTGATCATCATTGCACTCAGTTCAGTTCCAGATTCCTTTTTTTGGTATACTGGATTTGGTTGATTAACGGTGTCTCCCAATGAATGAGAAACATCGTTTTTATGTTTTTTATTCTTCATTTAGATGTCCCATAATTGATATTTCAAGTGGTATTCGTTGTTATGATTATTCTTACTCTTTTAAATCCTGTTTTAGGCATTTGCGGACATAAAGTTTCGTTTCTGATCATCATCGGCCTTTTTTTGTTCCAGATTCCACTTTTTGGTCTGTTGGATTTAGTTGATCAATGGTTTCTCCCAATGAATGAGCAAAAATGTATTTATGCTTCTCATTCCTCGTTTAGGTGTCCCCAATGCATATTGCTAGTGGTAATCATTGTTATGACCATTCTTACTCTTTAAAATTCTGTTTTATGGATTTGGGGACATGAAGTGCCTTTTCTGGTCTTCATGGGAATCATTTTAGTTCCAGATTCCACTTTTTGGTGTATTGGATTTGGTTGATCAACGGTGTCTCCCAATGAATGAGAAACAATGTATTTATGTTTCTCATTCCTGAATCATGGGTCCCATAATGCAAATTTCTAGTAGGATTCATTGTTATGACCATTCTTACTATTTAAAATTCTGTTTTATGCATTTGGGTACATGAAGTGCATTTTCTGATCTTCATTGGACTCATTTCAGTTCCAGATTCCACTTTTTGGTATAGTGGATTTGGTTGATTAACTGTGTCTCCCAATGAATGAGAAACAAGGTATTTATGCTCGTCATTCTTCATTTAGGTGTCCTATAATGCATATTTCTAGTGGTATTCATAGTTATGACCATTTTTACTCTTTTAAATTCTGTTTTATGCATTTGGGGATATGAAGTACCTTTTCTGGTCTTCATGGGACTCATTTTAGTTCCAGATTGCACCTTTTGGTGTATTGGATTTGGTTGATTAACGATGTCTCCCAATGAATGAGAAACAATGTATTTATGTTTCTCATTCCTCAATCACGTGTCCCATAATGCATATTTCTAGTGGTATTCATTGTTATGACTATTCTTACTCTTTAAAATTCTGTTTTATGCATTTGGGGACATTGAGTTCCTTTTCTGATCATCATTGCACTCATTTCAGCTCCAGATTCCTTTTTTTGGTATATTGGAGTTAGTTGATTAACAGTGTCTCCCAATGAATGAGAAACATCGTTTTTTTTTTCATTCTTCATTTAGGTGTCCCATAATTGATATTTCAAGTGGTATTCGTTGTTATGATTAATCTTACTCTTTTAAATCCTGTTTTAGGCATTTGCGGACATAAAATTTCGTTTCTGATCATCATCGGCCTTTTATTTGTTCCAGATTCCACTTTTTGGTCTGTTGGATTTAGTTGATCAATGGTGTCTCCCAATGAATGAGCAAAAATGTATTTATGCTTCTCATTCCTCGTTTAGGTGTCCCCAATGCATATTTCTAGTGGTAATCATTGTTATGACCATTCTTACTCTTTAAAATTCTGTTTTATGGATTTGGGGACATGAAGTGCCTTTTCTGGTCTTCATGGGAATCATTTTAGTTCCAGATTCCACTTTTTGGTGTATTGGATTTGGTTGATTAACGGTGTCTCCCAATGAATGAGAAACAATGTATTTATGTTTCTCATTCCTGAATCATGGGTCCCATAATGCAAATTTCTAGTGGGATTCATTGTTATGACCATTCTTACTCTTTAAAATTCAGTTTTATGCATTTGGGGACATTGAGTTCCTTTTCTGATCATCATTGCACTCATTTCAGTTCCAGATTCCTTTTTTTGGTATACTGGATTTGGTTGATTAACGGTGTCTCCCAATGAATGAGAAACATCGTTTTTATGTTTTTCATTCTTCATTTAGGTGTCCCATAATTGATATTTCAAGTGGTATTCGTTGTTATGATTATTCTTACTCTTTTAAATCCTGTTTTAGGCATTTGCGGACATAAAGTTTCGTTTCTGATCATCATCGGCCTTTTTTGTTCCAGATTCCACTTTTTCGTCTGTTGGATTTAGTTGATCAATGGTGTCTCCCAATGAATGAGCAAAAATGTATTTATACTTCTCATTCCTCGTTTAGGTGTCCCCAATGCATATTTCTAGTGGTAATCATTGTTATGACCATTCTTACTCTTTAAAATTCTGTTTTATGGATTTGGGGACATGAAGTGCCTTTTCTGGTCTTCATGGGAATCATTTTAGTTCCAGATTCCACTTTTTGGTGTATTGGATTTGGTTGATTAACGGTGTCTCCCAATGAATGAGAAACAATGTATTTATGTTTCTCATTCCTCAATCATGTGTCCCATAATGCAAATTTCTAGTGGGATTCATTGTTATGACCATTCTTACTCTTTAAAATTCTGTTTTATGCATTTGGGGACATTGAGTTCCTTTTCTGATCATCATTGCACTCATTTCAGTTCCAGATTCCTTTTTTTGGTATATTGTAGTTGGTTGATTAACAGTGTCTCCCAATGAATGTGAAACATGGTTTTTATGTTTTTCAATCTTTATTAAGGTGTCCCACAATTGATATTTCAAGTGGTATTCGTTGTTATGATCATTCTTACTCTTTTAAATTCTGTTTTAGGCATTGGCGGACATAAAGTTACTTTTCTGATCATCATCGGCCTTTTTTTTGTTCCAGATTCCACTTTTTGCTCTATTGGATTTAGTTGATAAACGGTGTCTCCCAATGAATGAGCCAATATGTATTTATGCTTCTCATTCCTCGTTTAGGTGTCCCCAATGCAAATTTCTAGTGGTAATCATAGTTATGACCATTCTTACTCTCTAAAATTCTGTTTTATGGATTTGGGGACATGAAGTGCCTTTTCTGGTCTTCATTGGAATCATATTAGGTCCAGATTCCAATTTTTGGTGTATTGGATTTGGTTGATTAACGGTGTCTCCCAATGAATGAGAAACAATGTATTTATGTTTCTCATTCCTCAATCATGTGTCCCATAATGCATATTTCTAGTGGTATTCATTGTTATGACCATTCTTAGTTTTTAAAATTCTGTTTTATGCATTTGGGGACATTAAGTTCCTTTTCTGATCATCATTGCACTCATTTCAGTTCCAGATTCCTTTTTTTGGTATATTAGAGTTGGTTGATTAACAGTGTCTCCCAATGAATGAGAAACATAGTTTTTATGTTTTTCATTCTTCATTTAGGTGTTCTATAATTGATATTTCAAGTGGTATTCGTTGTTATGATTATTCTTACTCTTTTAAATTCTGTTTTAGGCATTTGCGGACATAAAGTTCCGTTTCTGGTCATCATCGGCCTTTTTTTGTTCCAGATTCCACTTTTTGGTCTATTGGATTTTGTTGATTAATGGTGTCTCCCAATGAATGAGCGAAAATGTATTTATGCTTCTCATTCCTCGTTTAGGTGTCCCCAATGCATATTTCTAGTGGCAATCATTGTTATGACCATTCTTACTCTTAAAAATTCTGTTTTATGGATTTTGGGACATGAAGTGCTTTTTCTGGTCTTCATGGGAATCGTTTTAGTTCCAGATTCCACTTTTTGGTGTATTGGATTTGGTTGATTAAAGGTGTCTCCCAATGAATGAGAAACAATGTATTTATGTTTCTCATTCCTCAATCATGTGTCCCATAATGCAAATTTCTAGTGGGATTCATTGTTATGACCATTCTTACTCTTTAAAATTCTGTTTTATACATTTGAGTACATGAAGTTCATTTTCTGATCTTCATTGGACTCATTTCAGTTCCAGATTCCACTTTTTGGTATAGTGGATTTGGTTGATTAACTGTGTCTCCCAATGAATGAGAAACAAGGTATTTATGCTCGTCATTCTTCATTTAGGTGTCCTACAATGCATATTTCTAGTGGTATTCATAGTTATGACCATTCTTACTCTTTTAAATTCTGTTTTATGCATTTGGGGATATGAAGTACCTTTTCTGGTCTTCATGGGACTCATTTTAGTTCCAGGTTGCACCTTTTGGTGTATTGGATTTGGTTGATTAACGGTGTCTCCCAATGAATGAGAAACAATGTATTTATGTTTCTCATTCCTCAATCATGTGTCCCATAATGCATATATCTAGTGGTATTCATTGTTATGACCATTCTTAGTTTTTAAAATTCTGTTTTATGCATTTGGGGACATTAAGTTCCTTTTCTGATCATCATTGCACTCATTTCAGTTCCAGATTTCTTTTTTTTGGTATATTGGAGTTAGTTGATTAACAGTGTCTCCCAATGAATGAGAAACATCGTTTTTATGTTTTCATTCTTCATTTAGGTGTCCCATAATTGATATTTCAAGTGGTATTCGTTGTTATGATTATTCTTACTCTTTAAATCCTGTTTTAGGCATTTGCGAACATAAAGATTCGTTTCTGATCATCATCGGCCTTTTTTTTTGTTCCAGATTCCACTTTTTGGTCTGTTGGATTTAGTTGATTAATGGTGTCTCCCAATGAATGAGCAAAAATTTGTTTATGCTTCTCTTTCCTCGTTTAGGTGTCCCCAATGCATATTTCTAGGGGTAATCATTGTTATAACCATTCTTACTCTTTAAAATTCTGTTTTATGGATTTGGGGACATGAAGTGCATTTTCTGGTCTTCATGGGAATCATTTTAGTTCCAGATTCCACTTTTTGGTGTATTGGATTTGGTTGATTAACGGTGTTTCCCAATGAATGAGAAACAATGTATTTATGTTTCTCATTCCTGAATCATGGGTCCAATAATGCAAATTTCTAGTGGGATTCATTGTTATGACCATTCTTACTCTTAAAATTCTGTTTTATGCATTTGGGTACATGATGTTCATTTTCTGATCTTCATTGGACTCATTTCAGTTCCAGATTCCACTTTTTGGTATAGTGGATTTGGTTGATTAACTGTGTCTCCCAATGAATGAGAAACAAGGTATTTATGCTTGTCATTCTTCATTTAGGTGTCCTACAATGCATATTTCTAGTGGTATTCATAGTTATGACCACCCTTACTCTTTAAAATTTTGTTTTATGCATTTGGGTGCATGAAGTTCATTTTCTGCTCTTCATTGGACTCATTTCAGTTCCACATTCCTCTTTTTGGTATATAAGATTTGGTTGATTTACTGTGTCTCCCAATGAATGAGAAACAAGGTATTTATGATCGTCATTCTTCATTTAGGTGTCCTACAATGCATATTTCTAGTGGTATTCATAGTTATGACCATTCTTACTCTTTAAAATTCTGTTTTATGCATTTGGGGACATGAAGTACCTTTTCTGGTCTTCATGGGACTCATTTTTGTTCCAGATTGCACCTTTTGGTGTATTGGATTTGGTTGATTAACGGTGTCTCCCAATGAATGAGAAACAATGTATTTATGATCGGCATTCTTCATTTAGGTGTCCTACAATGCATATTTCTAGTGGTATTCATAGTTATGACCATTCTTACTCTTTAAAATTCTGTTTTATGCATTTGGGGACATGAAGTACCTTTTCTCGTCTTCATGTGACTCATTTTAGTTCCAGATTGCACCTTTTGGTGTATTGTATTGGTTGATTAACGGTGTTTCCCAATGAATGAGAGACAATGTATTTATGTTTCTTAATTCTCAATCACGTGTCCCATAATGCATATTTCTAGTGGTATTCATTGTTATGACCATTCTTACTCTTTAATATTCTGTTTTATGCATTTGGGGATATTAAGTTCCTTTTCTGATCATCATTGCACTCATTTCATTTCCATATTCCTTTTTTTGGTATATTAGAGTTGGTTGATTAACAGTGTCTCACAATGAATGAGAAACATGTTTTTTATGTTTTTCATTCTTCATTTAGGTGTCCCACAATTGATATTTCAAGTGGTATTCGTTGTTATGATTACTCTTACTCTTTTAAATTCTGTTTTAGGCATTTGTGGACATAAAGTTCCTTTTCTGATCATCATCAGCCTTTTTTTGTTCCAGATTCCACTTTTGGTCTATTGGATTTAGTTGATTAACGGTGTCTCCCAATTAATGAGCAAAAATGTATTTATGCTTCTCATTCCTCGTTTAGGTGCCCCGTAATGCATATTTCTAGTAGTAATCATTGTTATGACCATTCTTACTATTTAAAATTCTGTTTTATGGATTTGGGGACATGAAGTGCCTTTCTGGTCTTCATGGGAATCATTTTAGTTCCAGATTCCACTTTTTGGTGTATAGGATTTGGTTGATTAACGGTGTCTCCCAATGAATGAGAAACAATGTATTTATGTTTCTCATTCCTCAATCATGTGTCCAATAATGCATATTTCTAGTGGTATTCATTGTTATGACCATTCTTACTTTTTAAAATTATGTTTTATGCATTTGGGTACATGAAATTCATTTTCTGATCTTCATTGGACTCATTTCAGTTCCAGATTCCTCTTTTTGGTATAGTGGATTTGGTTGATTTACTGTGTCTCCCGATGAATGAGAAACAAGGTATTTATGCTCGTCATTCTTCATTTAGGTGTCCTACAATGCATATTTCTAATGGTATTCAAAGTTATGACCATTCTTACTTTTTAAAATTCTGTTTTATGCATTTGGGGACATGAAGTACCTTTTCTGGTCTTCATGGGACTCATTTTTGTTCCAGATTGCACCTTTTGGTGTATTGGATTTGGTTGATTAACGGTGTCTCCCAATAAATGAGAAACAATGTATTTGTGTTTCTCATTCCTCAATCATGTGTCCCATAATGCATATTTCTATTGGTATTCATTGTTATGACCATTCTTACTCTTTAACATTTTGTTTTATGCATTTGGGTACATGAAGTTAATTTTCTGATCTTCATTGGACTCATTTCAGTTCCAGATTCCTCTTTTTGGTATATTGGATTTGGTTGATTAACTGTGTCTCCCAATGAATGAGAAACAAGGTATTTATGATCGGCATTCTTCATTTAGGTGTCCTACAATGCATATTTCTAGTGGTATTCATAGTTATGACCATTCTTACTCTTTAAAATTCTGTTTTATGCATTTGGGGACATGAAGTACCTTTTCTCGTCTTCATGGGACTCATTTTAGTTCCAGATTGCACCTTTTGGTGTATTCTATTTGGTTGATTAACGGTGTTTCCGAATGAATGAGAGACAATGTATTTATGTTTCTTATTCCTCAATCACGTGTCCCATAATGCATATTTCTAGTGGTATTCATTGTTATGACCATTCTTACTCTTTAAAATTCTGTTTTATGCATTTGGGGAAATGAAGTACCTTTTCTCGTCTTCATGGGACTCATTTTAATTCCAGATTGCACCTTTTGGTGTATTGGATATGGTTGATTAACGGTGTTTCCCAATGAATGAGAAACAATGTTTTTATGTTTCTCATTCCTCAATCATGTGTCCCATAATGCATATTTCTAGTGGTATTCATTGTTATGACCATGCTTACTCTTTAACATTCTGTTTTATGCATTTGGGTTCATGAAGTTCATTTTCTGATCTTCATTGGACTCATTTCAGTTCCAGATTCCTCTTTTTCGTATATTGGATTTGGTTGATTAACTGTGTCTCCCAATGAATGAGAAACAAGGTATTTATGATCGGCATTCTTCATTTAGGTGTCCTACAATGCATATTTCTAGTGGTATTCATAGTTATGACCATTCTTACTCTTTAAAATTATGTTTTATGCATTTGGAGACATGAAGTACCTTTTCTCGTCTTCATGGGACTCATTTTAGTTCCAGATTGCACCTTTTGGTGTATTCTATTTGGTTGATTAACGGTGTATCCGAATGAATGAGAGACAATGTATTTATGTTTCTTATTCCTCAATCACGTGTCCCATAATGCATATTTCTAGTGGTATTCATTGTTATGACCATTCTTAGTTTTTAAAATTCTGTTTTATGCATTTGGGGACATTAAGTTCCTTTCCTGATCATCATTGCACTCATTTCAGTTCCAGATTCCTTTTTTTGGTATATTGGAGTTGGTTGATTAACAGTGTCTCCCAATGAATGAGAAACATGGTTTTTATGTTTTTCATTCTTCATTTAGGTGTCCCACAATTGATATTTCAAGTGGTATTCGTTGTTATGATTACTCTTACTCTTTTAAATTCTGTTTTAGGCATTTGCGGACATAAAGTTCCTTTTCTGATCATCATCAGCCTTTTTTTTGTTCCAGATTCCACTTTTTGGTCTATTGGATTTAGTTGATTAACGGTGTCTCCCAATGAATGAGCAAAAATGTATTTATGCTTCGCATTCCTCGTTTAGGTGTCCCTAATGCATATTTATAGTGGTAATCATTGTTATGACCATTCTTACTATTTAAAATTCTGTTTTATGGATTTGGGGACATGAAGTGCCTTTTCTAGTCTTCATGGGAATCATTTTAGTTCCAGATTCCACTTTTTGGTGTATTGGATTTGGTTGATCAACGGTGTCTCCCAATGAATGAGAAACAATGTATTTATGTTTCTCATTCCTCAATCACGTGTCCCATAATACATATTTCTAGTGGTATTCATTGTAATGACCATTCTTACTCTTTAAAATTCTGCTTTATGCATTTGGGGACATTGACTTCCTTTTCTGATCATCATTGCACTCATTTCAGTTGCAGATTCCTTTTTTTGGTATATTGGAGTTGGTTGATTAACAGTGTCTCCCAATGAATGAGAAACAAGGTATTTATGATCGGCATTCTTCATTTAGGTGTCCTACAATGCATATTTCTAGTGGTATTCATAGTTATGACCATTCTTACTCTTTAAAATTCTGTTTTATGCATTTGGGGACATGAAGTACTTTTTCTCGTCTTCATGGGACTCATTTTAGTTCCAGATTGCACCTTTTGGTGTATTCTATTTGGTTGATTAACGGTGTATCCGAATGAATGAGAGACAATGTATTTATGTTTCTTATTCCTCAATCACGTGTCCCATAATGCATATTTCTAGTGGTATTCATTGTTATGACCATTCTTAGTTTTTAAAATTCTGTTTTATGCATTTGGGGACATTAAGTTCCTTTTCTGATCATCATTGCACTCATTTCAGTTCCAGATTCCTTTTTTTGGTATATTGGAGTTGGTTGATTAACAGTGTCTCCCAATGAATGAGAAACATGGTTTTTATGTTTTTCATTCTTCATTTAGGTGTCCCACAATTGATATTTCAAGTGGTATTCGTTGTTATGATTACTCTTACTCTTTTAAATTCTGTTTTAGGCATTTGCGGACATAAAGTTCCTTTTCTGATCATCATCGGCCTTTTTTGTTCCAGATTCCACTTTTTGGTCTATTGGATTTAGTTGATTAACAGTGTCTCCTAATGAATGAGCAAAAATGTATTTATGCTTCTCATTCCTCGTTTAGGTGTCCCTAATGCATATTTCAAGTGGTAATCATTGTTATGACCATTCTTACTCTTTAAAATTCTGTTTTATGGATTTGGGGACATGAAGTGCCTTTTCTGGTCTTCATGGGAATCATTTTAGTTCCAGATTCCACTTTTTGGTGTATTGGATTTGGTTGATTAACGGTGTTTCCCAATGAATGAGAAACAATGTATTTATGTTTCTCATTCCTCAATCATGTGTTCCAAAATGCATATTTCTAGTGGTATTCATTGTTATGACCATTCTTACTCTTTAAAATTTTGTTTTATGCATTTGGGTACATGAAGTTAATTTTCTGATCTTCATTGGACTCATTTCAGTTCCAGATTCCTCTTTTTGGTATATTGGATTTGGTTGATCAACTGTGTCTCCCAATGAATGAGAAACAAGGTATTTATGCTCGTTATTCTTCATTTAGGTGTCCTACAATGCATATTTCTAATGGTATTCATAGTTATGACCATTCTTACTCTTTAAAATTCTGTTTTATGCATTTGGGGACATGAAGTACCTTTTCTGGTCTTCATGGGACTCATTTTTGTTCCAGATTGCACCTTTTGGTGTATTGGATTTGGTTGATTAACGGTGTCTCCCAATGAATGAGAAACAATGTATTTGTATTTGTCATTCCTCAATCATGTGTCCCATAATGCATATTTCTAGTGGTATTCATTGTTATGAGCATTCTTACTATTTAACATTCCGTTTTATCCATTTGGGTACATGAAGTTCATTTTCTGATCTTCATTGGACTCATTTCAGTTCCAGATTCCTCTTTTTCGTATATTGGATTTGGTTGATTAACTGTGTCTCCCAATGAATGAGAAACAAGGTATTTATGATCGGCATTCTTCATTTAGGTGTCCTACAATGCATATTTCTAGTGGTATTCATAGTTATGACCATTCTTACTCTTTAAAATTCTGTTTTATGCATTTGGGGACATGAAGTACCTTTTCTCGTCTTCATGGGACTCATTTTAGTTCCAGATTGCACCTTTTGGTGTATTGTATTTGGTTGATTAACGGTGTTTCCCAATGAATGAGAGACAATGTATTTATGTTTCTTAATTCTCAATCACGTGTCCCATAATGCATATTTCTAGTGGTATTCATTGTTATGACCATTCTTACTCTTTAATATTCTGTTTTATGCATTTGGGGACATTAAGTTCCTTTTCTGATCATCATTGCACTCAGTTCAGTTCCAGATTCCTTTTTTTGGTATATTGGAGTTGGTTGATTAACAGTATCTCCCAATGAATGAGAAACATGGTTTTTATGTTTTTCATTCTTCATTTAGGTGTCCCACAATTGATATTTCAAGTGGTATTCGTTGTTATGATTACTCTTAATCTTTTAAATTCTGTTTTAGGCATTTGCGGACATAAAGTTCCTTTTCTGATCATCATCGGCCTTTTTTTTGTTCCAGATTCCACTTTTTGGTCTATTGGATTTAGTTGATTAACGGTGTCTCCCAATGAATGAGCAAAAATGTATTTATGCTTCTCATTCCTCGTTTAGGTGTCCCTAATGCATATTTCTAGTGGTAATCATTGTTATGACCATTCTTACTATTTAAAATTCTGTTTTATGGATTTGGGGACATGAAGTCATTTTCTGGTCTTCATGGGAATCATTTTAGTTCCAGATTCCACTTTTTGGTGTATTGGATTTGGTTGATCAACGGTGTCTCCCAATGAATGAGAAACAATGTATTTATGTTTCTCATTCCTCAATCATGTGTCCCATAATGCATATTTCTAGTGGTATTCATTGTTATGACCATTCTTACTCTTTAAAATTCTGTTTTATGCATTTGGGTACATGAAGTTCATTTTCTGATCTTCATTGGACTCCTTTCAGTTCCAGATTCCTCTTTTTGGTATATTGGATTTGGTTGATTAACTGTGTCTCCTAATGAATGAGAAACATGGTTTTTATGTTTTTCATTCTTCATTTAGGTGTCCCACAATTGATATTTCAAGAGGTATTCGTTGTTATGATTACTCTTACTCTTTTAAATTCTGTTTTAGGCATTTGCGGACATAAAGTTCCTTTTCTGATCATCATCAGCCTTTTTTTTGTTCCAGATTCCACTTTTTGGTCTATTGGATTTAGTTGATTAACGGTGTCTCCCAATGAATGAGCAAAAATGTATTTATGCTTCGCATTCCTCGTTTAGGTGTCCCTAATGCATATTTATAGTGGTAATCATTGTTATGACCATTCTTACTATTTAAAATTCTGTTTTATGGATTTGGGGACATGAAGTGCCTTTTCTAGTCTTCATGGGAATCATTTTAGTTCCAGATTCCACTTTTTGGTGTATTGGATTTGGTTGATCAACGGTGTCTCCCAATGAATGAGAAACAATGTATTTATGTTTCTCATTCCTCAATCATGTGTCCCATAATGCATATTTCTAGTGGTATTCATTGTTATGACCATTCTTACTCTTTAAAATTCTGTTTTATGCATTTGGGTACATGAAGTTCATTTTCTGATCTTCAGTGGACTCCTTTCAGTTCCAGATTCCTCTTTTTGGTATATTGGATTTGGTTGATTAACTGTGTCTCCTAATGAATGAGAAACATGGTTTTTATGTTTTTCATTCTTCATTTAGGTGTCCCACAATTGATATTTCAAGTGGTATTCGTTGTTATGATTACTCTTACTCTTTTAAATTCTGTTTTAGGCATTTGCGGACATAAAGTTCCTTTTCTGATCATCATCAGCCTTTTTTTTGTTCCAGATTCTACTTTTTGGTCTATTGGATTTAGTTGATTAACGGTGTCTCCCAATGAATGAGCAAAAATGTATTTATGCTTCGCATTCCTCGTTTAGGTGTCCCTAATGCATATTTATAGTGGTAATCATTGTTATGACCATTCTTACTATTTAAAATTCTGTTTTATGGATTTGGGGACATGAAGTGCCTTTTCTAGTCTTCATGGGAATCATTTTAGTTCCAGATTCCACTTTTTGGTGTATTGGATTTGGTTGATCAACGGTGTCTCCCAATGAATGAGAAACAATGTATTTATGTTTCTCATTCCTCAATCACGTGTCCCATAATGCATATTTCTAGTGGTATTCATTGTAATGACCATTCTTACTCTTTAAAATTCTGCTTTATGCATTTGGGGACATTGACTTCCTTTTCTGATCATCATTGCACTCATTTCAGTTGCAGATTCCTTTTTTTGGTATATTGGAGTTGGTTGATTAACAGTGTCTCCCAATGAATGAGAAACAAGGTATTTATGATCGGCATTCTTCATTTAGGTGTCCTACAATGCATATTTCTAGTGGTATTCATAGTTATGACCATTCTTACTCTTTAAAATTCTGTTTTATGTATTTGGGGACATGTAGTACCTTTTCTCGTCTTCATGGGACTCATTTTAGTTCCAGATTGCACCTTTTGGTGTATTGGATTTGGTTGATTAATGGTGTTTCCCAATGAATGAGAAACAATGTATTTATGTTTCTCATTCCTCAATCATGTGTCCCATAATGCATATTTCTAGTGGTATTCATTGTTATGACCATGCTTACTCTTTAACATTCTGTTTTATGCATTTGGGTACATGAAGTTCATTTTCTGATCTTCATTGGACTCATTTCAGTTCCAGATTCCTCTTTTTCGTATATTGGATTTGGTTGATTAACTGTGTCTCCCAATGAATGAGAAACAAGGTATTTATGATCGGCATTCTTAATTTAGGTGTCCTACAATGCATATTTCTAGTGGTATTCATAGTTATGACCTTTCTTACTCTTTAAAATTCTGTTTTATGCATTTGGGGACATGAAGTACCTTTTCTCGTCTTCATGGGACTAATTTTAGTTCCAGATTGCACCTTTTGGTGTATTGGATTTGGCTGATTAACAGTGTTTCCCAATGAATGAGAGACAATGTATTTATGTTTCTTATTCCTCAATCACGTGTCCCATAATGCATATTTCTAGTGGTATTCATTGTTATGGTCATTCTTACTCTTTAATCTTCTGTTTTATGTATTTGGGGACATTAACTTCCTTTTCTGATCATCATTGCACTCATTTCAGTTCCAGATTCCTTATTTTTTGGTATATTGGAGTTGGTTGATTAACAGTGTCTCACAATGAATGAGAATCATGGTTTTTATGTTTTTCATTCTTCATTTTGGTGTCCCACAATTGATATTTAAAGTGGTATTCGTTGTTATGATTACCCTTACTCTTTTAAATTCTGTTTTAGACATTTGCGAACATAAAGTTCCTTTTCTGATCATCATCGGCCTTTTTTTGTTCCAGATTCCACTTTTTGGTCTATTGGATTTAGTTGATTAACGGTGTCTCCCAATGAATGAGCAAAAATGTATTTATGCTTCTCATTCCTCGTTTAGGTGTCCCTAATGCATATTTCTAGTGGTAATCATTGTTATGACCATTCTTACTCTTTAAAATTGTGTTTTACGGATTTGGGGACATGAAGTGCCTTTTCTGGTCTTCATGGGAATCATTTTAGTTCCAGATTCCACTTTTTGGTGTATTGGATTTGGTTGATTAACGGTGTCTCCCAATGAATGAGAAACAATGTATTTATGTTTCTCATTCCTCAATCATGTGTCCCATAATGCATATTTCTAGTGGTATTCATTGTTATGACCATTCTTGCTCTTTAAAATTCTGTTTTATGCATTTGGGTACATGAAGTTCATTTTCTGATCTTCATTGGACATGTTTCAGTTCCAGATTCCTCTTTATGGTATATTGGATTTGGTTGATTAACTGTGTCTCCCAATGAATGAGAAACAAGGTATTTATGATCGGCATTCTTCATTTAGGTGTCCTACAATGCATATTTCTAGTGGTATTCATAGTTATGACCTTTCTTACTCTTTAAAATTCTGTTTTATGCATTTGGGGACATGAAGTACCTTTTCTCGTCTTCATGGGACTAATTTTAGTTCCAGATTGCACCTTTTGGTGTATTGGATTTGGCTGATTAACAGTGTTTCCCAATGAATGAGAGACAATGTATTTATGTTTCTTATTCCTCAATCACGTGTCCCATAATGCATATTTCTAGTGGTATTCATTGTTATGGTCATTCTTACTCTTTAATCTTCTGTTTTATGTATTTGGGGACATTAACTTCCTTTTCTGATCATCATTGCACTCATTTCAGTTCCAGATTCCTTTTTTTTGGTATATTGGAGTTGGTTGATTAACAGTGTCTCACAATGAATGAGAATCATGGTTTTTATGTTTTTCATTCTTCATTTAGGTGTCCCACAATTGATATTTAAAGTGGTATTCGTTGTTATGATTACTCTTACTCTTTTAAATTCTGTTTTAGACATTTGCGGACATAAAGTTCCTTTTCTGATCATCATCGGCCTTTTTTTTGTTCCAGATTCCACTTTTTGGTCTATTGGATTTAGTTGATTAACGGTGTCTCCCAATGAATGAGCAAAAATGTATTTATGCTTCTCATTCCTCGTTTAGGTGTCCCTAATGCATATTTCTAGTGGTAATCATTGTTATGACCATTCTTACTCTTTAAAATTGTGTTTTACGGATTTGGGGACATGAAGTGCCTTTTCTGGTCTTCATGGGAATCATTTTAGTTCCAGATTCCACTTTTTGGTGTATTGGATTTGGTTGATTAACGGTGTCTCCCAATGAATGAGAAACAATGTATTTATGTTTCTCATTCCTCAATCATGTGTCCCATAATGCATATTTCTAGTGGTATTCATTGTTATGACCATTCTTGCTCTTTAAAATTCTGTTTTATGCATTTGGGTACATGAAGTTCATTTTCTGATCTTCATTGGACACGTTTCAGTTCCAGATTCCTCTTTATGGTATATTGGATTTGGTTGATTAACTGTGTCTCCCAATGAATGAGAAACAAGGTATTTATGATCGGCATTCTTCATTTAGGTGTCCTACAATGCATATTTCTAGTGGTATTCATAGTTATGACCATTCTTACTCTTTAAAATTCTGTTTTATGCATTTGGGGACATGAAGTACCTTTTCTCATCTTCATGGGACTCCTTTTAATTCCAGATTGCACCTTTTGGTGTATTGGATTTGGTTGATTAACGGTGTTTCCCAATCAATGAGAAACAATGTATTTATGTTTCTCATTCCTCAATCATGTGTCCCATAATGCATATTTCTAGAGGTATTTATTGTTATGACCATGCTTACTCTTTAACATTCTGTTTTATGCATTTGGGTACATGAAGTTCATTTTCTGATCTTCATTGGACTCATTTCAGTTCCAGATTCCTCTTTTTGGTATATTGGATTTGGTTGATTAACTGTGTCTCCCAATGAATGAGAAACAAGGTAGTTATGATCGGCATTCTTCATTTAGGTGTCCTACAATGCATATTTCTAGTGGTATTCATAGTTATGACCATTCTTACTCTTTAAAATTCTGTTTTATGCATTTGGGGACATGAAGTACCTTTTCACGTCTTCATGGGACTCATTTTAATTCCAGATTGCACCTTTTGGTGTATTGGATTTGGCTGATTAACAGTGTTTCCCAATGAATGAGAGACAATGTATTTATGTTTCTTATTCCTCAATCACGTGTCCCATAATGCATATTTCTAGTGGTATTCATTGTTATGGTCATTCTTACTCTTTAATATTCTGTTTTATGCATTTGGGGACTTTAACTTCCTTTTCTGATCATCATTGCACTCATTTCAGTTCCAGATTCCTTATTTTTTGGTATATTGGAGTTGGTTGATTAACAGTGTCTCACAATGAATGAGAATCATGGTTTTTATGTTTTTCATTCTTCATTTTGGTGTCCCACAATTGATATTTAAAGTGGTATTCGTTGTTATGATTACCCTTACTCTTTTAAATTCTGTTTTAGACATTTGCGAACATAAAGTTCCTTTTCTGATCATCATCGGCCTTTTTTTGTTCCAGATTCCACTTTTTGGTCTATTGGATTTAGTTGATTAACGGTGTCTCCCAATGAATGAGCAAAAATGTATTTATGCTTCTCATTCCTCGTTTAGGTGTCCCTAATGCATATTTCTAGTGGTAATCATTGTTATGACCATTCTTACTCTTTAAAATTGTGTTTTACGGATTTGGGGACATGAAGTGCCTTTTCTGGTCTTCATGGGAATCATTTTAGTTCCAGATTCCACTTTTTGGTGTATTGGATTTGGTTGATTAACGGTGTCTCCCAATGAATGAGAAACAATGTATTTATGTTTCTCATTCCTCAATCATGTGTCCCATAATGCATATTTCTAGTGGTATTCATTGTTATGACCATTCTTGCTCTTTAAAATTCTGTTTTATGCATTTGGGTACATGAAGTTCATTTTCTGATCTTCATTGGACATGTTTCAGTTCCAGATTCCTCTTTATGGTATATTGGATTTGGTTGATTAACTGTGTCTCCCAATGAATGAGAAACAAGGTATTTATGATCGGCATTCTTCATTTAGGTGTCCTACAATGCATATTTCTAGTGGTATTCATAGTTATGACCTTTCTTACTCTTTAAAATTCTGTTTTATGCATTTGGGGACATGAAGTACCTTTTCTCGTCTTCATGGGACTAATTTTAGTTCCAGATTGCACCTTTTGGTGTATTGGATTTGGCTGATTAACAGTGTTTCCCAATGAATGAAAGACAATGTATTTATGTTTCTTATTCCTCAATCACGTGTCCCATAATGCATATTTCTAGTGGTATTCATTGTTATGGTCATTCTTACTCTTTAATCTTCTGTTTTATGTATTTGGGGACATTAACTTCCTTTTCTGATCATCATTGCACTCATTTCAGTTCCAGATTCCTTTTTTTTGGTATATTGGAGTTGGTTGATTAACTGTGTCTCCCAATGAATGAGAAACAAGGTATTTATGATCGGCATTCTTCATTTAGGTGTCCTACAATGCATATTTCTAGTGGTATTCATAGTTATGACCATTCTTACTCTTTAAAATTATGTTTTATGCATTTGGGGACATGAAGTACCTTTTCTCGTCTTCATGGGACTCATTTTAGTTCCAGATTGCACCTTTTGGTGTATTGTATTTGGTTGATTAACGGTGTTTCCCAATGAATGAGAGACAATGTATTTATGTTTCTTAATTCTCAATCACGTGTCCCATAATGCATATTTCTAGTGGTATTCATTGTTATGACCATTCTTACTCTTTAATATTCTGTTATATGCATTTGGGACATTATGTTCCTTTTCTGATCATCATTGCACTCATTTCAGTTCCAGATTACTTTTTTTGGTATATTGGAGTTGGTTGATTAACAGTGTCTCACAATGAATGAGAATCATGGTTTTTATGTTTTTCAGTCTTCATTTAGGTGTCCCACAATTGATATTTAAAGTGGTATTCGTTGTTATGATTACTCTTACTCTTTTAAATTCTGTTTTAGACATTTGCGGACATAAAGTTCCTTTTCTGATCATCATCGGCCTTTTTTTTTGTTCCAGATTCCACTTTTTGGTCTATTGGATTTAGTTGATTAACGGTGTCTCCCAATGAATGAGCAAAAATGTATTTATGCTTCTCATTCCTCGTTTAGGTGTCCCTAATGCATATTTCTAGTGGTAATCATTGTTATGACCATTCTTACTCTTTAAAATTGTGTTTTACGGATTTGGGGACATGAAGTGCCTTTTCTGGTCTTCATGGGAATCATTTTAGTTCCAGATTCCACTTTTTGGTGTATTGGATTTGGTTGATTAACGGTGTCTGCCAATGAATGAGAAACAATGTATTTATGTTTCTCATTCCTCAATCATGTGTCCCATAATGCATATTTCTAGTGGTATTCATTGTTATGACCATTCTTGCTCTTTAAAATTCTGTTTTATGCATATGGGTACATGAATTCATTTTCTGATCTTCATTGGACACGTTTCAGTTCCAGATTCCTCTTTTTGGTATATTGGATTTGGTTGATTAACTGTGTCTCCCAATGAATGAGAAACAAGGTATTTATGATCGGCATTCTTCATTTAGGTGTCCTACAATGCATATTTCTAGTGGTATTCATAGTTATGACCATTCTTACTCTTTAAAATTCTGTTTTATGCATTTGGGGACATGAAGTACCTTTTCTCGTCTTCATGGACTCATTTTAATTCCAGATTGCACCTTTTTGGTGTATTGGATTTCGTTGATTAACGGTGTTTCCCAATCAATGAGAAACAATGTATTTATGTTTCTCATTCCTCAATCATGTGTCCCATAATGCATATTTCTAGTGGTATTTATTGTTATGACCATGCTTACTCTTTAACATTCTGTTTTATGCATTTGGGTACATGAAGTTCATTTTCTGATCTTCATTGGACTCATTTCAGTTCCAGATTCCTCTTTTTGGTATATTGGATTTGGTTGATTAACTGTGTCTCCCAATGAATGAGAAACAAGGTATTTATGATCGGCATTCTTCATTTAGGTGTCCTACAATGCATATTTCTAGTGGTATTCATAGTTATGACCATTCTTACTCTTTAAAATTCTGTTTTATGCATTTGGGGACATGAAGTACCTTTCTCGTCTTCATGGGACTCATTTTAATTCCAGATTGCACCTTTTGGTGTATTGGATTTGGCTGATTAACAGT